>VUQH01023791.1:0-12534 GCA_015106775.1 Etroplus canarensis
AGAGGCAAGAAGGTGCCAACCCATGTAATGCCTTAAAAACAAATAGTAAAATCTTAAAATGAATTCTAAAACTGACTGGCAGCCAGTGTAGCGAAGCCAAAATAGGGGATATATGATCTCTCATGCGTGTGCCAGTTAATAACTGCGCCGCAGCGTTTTGGACCAGCTGCAGTTGACTAAGCAGAGACAAACTGACACCTGAGTAAAGACTATTACAACAGTCAAGTCGAGAAAGAAGCAATTTTTCACAACAGTATTTGTGTGTTTGTCAAAACTTAAATTACTGTCAAAAATCACCCCCAGGTTCCTGGCAAAAGGGGTTTTATAAATCCTTAAAGGTCCAGTGTCATAGAGGTCAGGAGCACCAAAATCAAAGACCTCTGTTTTCTGTTTGTTTAAACTGAGAAAATTTAAAGCCATCCATGCCTTAACATCCTCTAGACAGCCGAGCAATGCCTTCATAGTGGAAGTTGATCTATGTTTCAGTGGCAGGTGTATCTAAGAGTTGTCTGCGTAACAATGAAACAAGATGCTGTTTTTTTGTTTTTGTTTTTTTAAATTGAGCTCAATGGCAGCATATAAATTGTGAAAAGAAGTGGGTCAAGAATGGACCCCTGAGGGACCCCACATGAGAGCAGGGTTGTTGAGGATGATGTATCCCCAAGCCCAACTGTAAAACTTAAAGTAGAATTAACATCAATATCACTTTAAATGATGCAAAGTAGAAGTTGGTGAGGTGGCACATAATCAGAAAAAAAAATCATATTTTGACATTATAGATTCCCTTTAAAAATGTGACTTTATTTAATGAATAGACTGTCTCACTGCAATTACACACAGTGTATTAATGATGGATGTTACTGTGATTAAACTCTCCTCCACACGCTAATGTCCTTATTTGTAAGCTTAACAGCAACAATACAGGAAATACTGTGAGCTACAGTGACATTATAAAGTATGTTTTATACACCACTGGTAAAAAGAAACTTGCGCCTAAACTGTGTGTGTCAGGCTGTGTGTGCAACAGCAGCATTTTGTGTTTAATAAGAGATCAACCTGTCCGGCTGACTGTTTGATTAGAAGTGTTTGATCTTGAGGAGGAACGCGTAGTCTGAGCACCTGCCAACCCCCTACCGTCCATCACTGTAACATGAGACTGCCTTCATGTTTAAACCCCGCCGATGCAGTCTGATCTGACCGCTGATAGCAAGACGAAACACACTCACCAGACTGCTGTAGGCCATCACAAGCACCACGTTAATTCTCGAAGGAAGAGATTCGTTAAACATTTTGAAGCTTTCACTGAACTAACCAGAAAAAACGCTCGGTTCAATGCGCGCCCAGGAGCCGACCTTTGAAGCGCATGGGGTCTCATTTACGTAGCCGTTTTAAAAACACGAGTAACTAACGTCTAACATTACACGAACAAGAGAAAAGCGGGAAGTTCACTAGGGTAAAGCGCTTGCCGCTGTTACGTTTCGCTGCTCCGTTTGTTGACTTCCGCGACAGTCACGTGAGTGGCACGGGCAGGGTGACGTCAGGTCTGACCCCCCGCCCCTCTTCATTTACTACAACAAGCAACAAGGGCTTATTATTTTACTCTTCTAATTCGACTTTTTGTCAGCTTTTACATTCGCAAATGTAAATCTAGCAGCAAAACCCCCATTTTTAATGATGAAATACAACAACACATTTCTACAGTTTCTTTCTGACAAAACACAAAACTGTTGAGAGTTTTAACCTTTTCTATTTGACAAAGTGTCCTGTTTCTATGATGCTTGAGTCCTTTGTTACTTAAATAAAATGTGCTCTGTCATGGATTGCTGACTGACTCACACGCAGGCAGAATGAGAGACTGGGCAGTACTCTGTCTGATTTGGTGATGTGCTGTCTCCATGACTGTGCTGTCATTTGTTTTCACCTTGTACATCTCAGATTTTCAGTACAATTGTGGATCCTGCCACCTAGAGAAATGCTCTCCAGTGGCTGTATGTGTAAGTAATGGGCAAGAGGAGGCATACAGAGCACTAACAGATTGTTTTGTGGAGTGGTCTGGCATGCCACAGAGTCACAAAGTGGCAGAGGCTGTTCTCCACAGTGGAGAGAAGAGTCCAGCCAACTTTAGCTTTCTGAGAAAGAACAGTCTTTGTTGGGGGTTCTTCACCATGTGAGAGGAGCTGAGTGCCCATGTGAGGTCTGATGTGATGGGGATGCCCAGGAATTTAGTACTAAACAATATTACTGTACATGTAGTAAAACTTATCAATTTAATAATGAATGGAAAACAAAAAATGTATAGGTTTAGAAAGACTGATTCCTCCTCATATACCTCACAGTGGTTTGATCCCCTGCCAAACCATCCCCTAATAACTTTACTTTGCAAAATGCAAGTAAATGATGTGTAAGACATTGTTATTTATTTGTACAACTCAGTGAAGTTAGGCATATTCGCTGTGGTAACCAAACAATATTTTATTAGGTCCGCTAACTTCTGTTAAAATTTGTGCTTCAGTGTGGCTGCTATGTCTCCTTATAGTTTTTATAGAGGCAGGAGGTCTGTGCACGTTAAAATCATTATAACTCACTGAATTTCCAACCAGTTTTCTCAGTGATTTTTTTTTAAAATTCTCTGTCTCTGTATTGTAGTGGTTCACACATTTGCCTTATAAGCAAAACATCCCTAGTTTGATTCCAGGTGGGGACACAAGTCCCTCTAGCTATGGAGGGTTGTGTCAAGAAGGGTATCGGGCATAAAATCTCTGCCAAATTATCAATGCAGATCAATCCAGTTTGGCATTTTTAATTTCTGATTGATTTTGTGGTTTCCTATGACCCCCCCAACTGGTTGGTGAAACCCCAGTGCCACCCCATTTAAAAAATCCTGAAAATACCCCTGAGGCCTGTGTCTATCAGCATGTTGATGTGGTGGAAGAGTACAAGTACTTGAACATCCACATATACAACAGGCTGAACTGGAAGCCCACAACACAGAGACTGTATACAAGAAGATGATTGCAAAGGAAGCTGCAATCCTTCCGTGTATGCAGCAAAATACTAGAGATTTTCTGTCACTCTATTGTGGTGGGCACAGTGCACTTTGCAGTGGTCTGGGGGAGCAGCATCAGAGGTGGTAACACCAGTAGGCTAAGTAAACTGATCAGGAAGACTGGCTCAGTGATTGGCTGCAAACTGGACACTCTTGAAGCTGTAGTTAAGAGGAGGTCACTGAACAAGCTGTTATCCATCATGGGTAATCATGACCACCCTCTAACAAACTGATTCAGCTCTGTTGCCACAAGGAAAGATACAGGAAGTCAATCACACCACAACCAACACTTTATAATACTTCTATTATTCAAATGCTGTAGCAAAAAATATTTCATAAATATGGGAGCAATAAAGTATTTCTTAATCTATCTTATTATTTAAAATACTTCTGTGATTCCTTCAGCCATCTGCTGTTGAAAGTAATTTCACAACTCACCCAAAAAAAACAAATAAAACCAAACAAAAACAAAAGAAAAATAACAAATGCTGCTACGATCTATGAAAATTAAGGACAGTCAATCTAAACAATTTCTATCCCCAACAGTCTAAGAGAAAAATTTAGTTCATATGATTTCCATATTTATCTATTATATTTTTGTGTTCCTTGACATTAAATTTCTTGTTGCCTATTTATAATAAGTGTGACCTACTTATTAAATACACTGTCCTTTCCCACAACACTTCTGTATCACAGTCTGTTCTAAGTCCTACACCCTAAAGAATGAATTTAATGTGCCAGTGTGTCAGTGTAAGCTGGGCTGTTATTTGCATCCATCCTGCAAAGACAGTGGGTGCCATTCTTCTGTCAGGAACAAGGGTGGGTGTCCGTGGAGAGCACAGGGGCTATTTAGCCCCACTCACACACTTATCTCTGTCCCGAGAGGCACTATGCAACCTACCAGCCCTCTGTCTGGATGGCTAATCACTGATTGGATCATTAGGCTTCTACTTGTCCTATGGTCAGAGTAGTTGACTTATTTATTTCAAAAGGCACAGACAAACATTAAGACTTCTCCTATTTAGCAGTGCAGCATGCTAGTGTGGTAACCACAGTTTCCTCTGTCTCAACGGATGACAGTAAAACAGGTGCATGCAAAAGAGCAACAGTAAGAAGATGAGCCACTGCATGCCAAACAAAACCGTAAGTATTTGGGGTTTTTTTTAAATGTGTGTCTGTATTTTTAACATATGTCTATTAGCTCCATTTTCATCTGTGATTCAAAGGCTGCTTGTTCAAGTTTCCACAAACAATACTTCATCTTCAGTGAAGATAAAACTTATCAGATACCTCAGATACTTTTCCCCTTTAGTCAGCATTACAAACCCACAGACTCTCACAAAGTGTGTCTGCAATAGAGCACTGTTTTGTTGAGCAGATGACATATGAGAAGTATTCTTATAGCAATATTTATCCCTGATGGTATTTCTGCCTCTTTGTAGTCTCTGGACCCAATTAAAGGTGCTCTGTTATTATATATTTTGATACCTGCTGAACCCAGATGATTGGACTCAGGTTTGCCTGAGGTGCAGTGATATTATGAGCCTCTTTTAGGAAATGTTATTCTTGCACCATTTCACACAATGTCTGAACTGTATCTCTTCTCCCTAAAGCTATGAAATGTTCCTATCACATTCTGGAAGCTGAAA
Source organism: Etroplus canarensis (assembly GCA_015106775.1). Lineage (NCBI taxonomy): Eukaryota > Metazoa > Chordata > Actinopteri > Cichliformes > Cichlidae > Etroplus > Etroplus canarensis. The sequence continues at coordinate 4,696 of VUQH01023791.1, forward strand.
GAGTTCAGTGGGGTGTGTATGTAAACGTGTGTAAATGTATGCATGTGCTTGCATTCCCTATTGAGGCGTTTAGAGGGTGACACATTGAACTGCAGTCAGGAATGCTACCCTGTGAGAAGAAGGAGGAAAAGAGGGAGAGAACAACAATGGGTGGGGGAGGAGAAAGGAGAGAGAGACAGACAGGGAGGAAGAAAAAGAAAGGACAAGAGGATAAACCAGTGTGGCAGGTTTGCGTCACTGTACACAGTCCATCATGCAAAGCTGATGGAAAGAGAAGCAGGCACACAGAGAGAAAGAGAGGAGTTGATGTCATTACAGAGTGCTGTCTTCATTATGAATCTACGTTAACAGAATGACTGAGGACGTGAGGTATAGAAATCACACTTAAAGGAGGTAAGGAACATGTTTTTGTGAATGTGTGAGTGGACTAATTTGTAACTATGTAACTGAGTAAAGTGTGTATTTTTACCTGATGTAATGGTGCAATTGTTGCTTTCTTTCTGGTCAAAGGAAGTTTACAGTGAAAGGATATGTGTTGCCCAGGTTACACAGATGGGAAGCTTTGTGACCTGAGCATAGCAGGTGTTTCTGTAAACTGACACTCAGACTCACCTGCACTGGAAAGCACCACCAGAGACTGTGTTCAAAAGTTACATGCTGTATCCTAGACTTAATAAGGCAGTGTATGTTTTAAATCCCATCTCATTATGTATAATTGCAGAAAATTGTCAGTATTTATTGTTAGTGTGGTTAGGGATGATTGGCTATTCATTCTGACATGATTAGAGAGAAAATATGTTTTCCCTGGCTGATTGTCAATGCCTATTTTCATTGGCTGTATGCACAGATATCACTGATGAGCCATTATCCATCAGTAATGTTATCAGCAGGCTGTATGTAAATCAGAGCAACTCTTTCCTCACATGGTCGTTTAACTTGAATCCACTGCCTCAAGGTTTCGTTCAGTTGCCACCTCTCTTTGACAATGAGACCGATACGTGCTGCAGAGAATGATGATGGCCTTTTAATACATTGTTTTTGCTGAGTGGATTGCTGTTAGGTGAGTTTTACCAGTTTTTATTTCAGGCTTAGCTGATGCTGACTAGTAGTCTTGAGTATGTTGCTTGTGTAAACAGGGTCTGTGATATGTGTGTACAACAAAGAGCATTATCAGAGTTCTTCTGTTTGGGAAATGAGCTCAATGAGCTGGTGTGAGGGGTATGTTAGGAAGGCAAGAACATGTTGCAAAATGGCAGCAATGACAGGGGTGTGGAGTGAGCATTGTGTTTTCAAATCTTTTTACTTTTGTTTTTTGACTTCTTATCATGTTTATATATTTTGCACTTAACTACTCAATTCATGATCCACATGTTAAGCTCCCTGTCCTGCAACAGTCTGTGATTCTGCTGACCATTCTGAGTGGCCAAAATTACCACAATCCACATATCTCTAAGTTCCAACCCGAGTATGGAAATTTGTGCATTTTTTTGCTTGGCAGGCAATGGGAGCTGTTCATTGAGGTTAAGCTGGGGAACTGAAGTCTCCTGTGGTCAAAACAAGAAGAAGAGCCAGAGGAGTTATCGCTTCCAGACCACAAAGCAGAGAACAATTAGGAATATCAAACTTCTGAACATAGGATCTCTTTCTGTGCAAGAATCTAATGAGAGGATTGTGACTGTGCCACGATTTGTTTTGTTTTTTTACACCCTCAAAACTGAAGCATCCAGATGAACTGTTTCCAGAGTGCAGACTAAAAGACAGTTGCTTGGAATCCCCAAAATATCAACTTCACTCTTCCGCTCTTTTTTGGGATCTGGCATTTGACAGCAGGTCATTAACTTTGTTTACTCTCAGACAATGGACTTGTCTTTGCTCCCTGATACACCGAGTGAGTACAACAAGCAGAGGACAGCAGTGCATTTTACTGTACGCTCAGCCAACTCTCCCTCATACAGTCTCACTCGTAGGTCAGGTGTCAGAAAGAGGGAAATTGTTGGGGAATTTACAAACAGAGAAAGATATGGTACACACACTGGCATAAATGGTACAAATAAGGAGAACAACACAGTCACTGGATATCAAACCAGGACTGGGAGTGGCAGCAGTGACATAACAAACAGGATAATCTCAGAGTTTGGGACTGGCAGAAGAGAAAACCCTGTATCTGAATGCCGGGGAAGGTCAGAGTGGAGGAACTCTAATCTAACAAGTAGAAGTAAGAGTTTAGACTGGAGAACAGGTGATAGAAGCCCTGATCGGAGTACCAGAGCTGACATTTCTCTGTTGTCCATCAAAACAGGACAGGCTGGAACTTTGGAGGGAAGACACACAGGAGTTGAGGGTGGTGTAAAGGACAAGATTTCTTCACTACATGCTTATAGTTCTGCAAGTACAAGTGGTTTTAAAGACCAGATTTTGGAAAGAGCCAGTAGGGGTAACACTCTCCCTTCTAGGCTGAGATCTCTGTCTGGATGTCAATTCACAGAGACAGCTTCTTCATTGGGCCCCAAAGGTGGCCAAAGTATACTAGAGAGGATAGAGAAACTCTATGGATCTGCTGGTTTGGGTAAAGTAGAGGACTATAGAAGTAGGGATTCCTCTGTCCCGGAAACATCAAGAGATGCCAGTATTTCTCCACGGCAAAGGTTATATGAGAAGAATGGCGGGGGAACATTGCCTAGAAGTTTCTTCTCAAGGGAGAATATTAGTCCAGAGAAAAGCAGGAAGTCATTTATCTGGACACAAATCGACACGAATACCACAGGTTCTGAGACGTCATTTGCTCCTGGGACAAACCCGAGTAGTGAGAGATCACCAGGAGCACAGTGGCAAGGACAGAGCCAGGGAAAGTATTCAGAGGAAGGTGGAGCTAAATGGGACAAGGGTTTTGTGGAAACAGGCACAAGGTCCCTGGATAGAGCCAGGAGTAAGTCCACTGTAGCAGCTCAGATAAGATCTGCTAGGGCTGCAGAAGGTGTTACTGCAAATACACAGCCTAATGTTGTCTTCCAGGAGACATCCGTTTCTTTCAGAGATTCATCTGAATTCAGAGAGAGAAAAACAAATGGAGGCCAAGAAGTGAGCATTGCAAGCCAGGGTGATGAAAAGAGTGAAACAAATGTAATAAATGAGATGAGAGAAAAAACTAGAAGCGTTAAGGATCAAAAAGCTGAAATGAACAGTGGTATGACTGATGAGGATGTGTTTGAGACAAATCTACAGAAAACCACACTGAAAACAGCAGAGAGAATGAAGGTGGTGTCTTTATCCTCTGAAGCCAGTGTGAGAAATAAAATCAATCAGTTTGAGGCTCTAACACAGAGAGCAACGGGCCAAGCCCCGATGCCCAGACGAACCTTTTCCGTACCAACACCAGTCAGCAGGGGCCATGATGGAGTGAAGAAGAGCAAATCTGCAAAAGAAATAGGTGGACAAAGGAAAAAACGGGAGGGACTGAAGGAAAGAGGGGAGGCATACAATGAAGGTGAAGAGAAAGTTATGGGAACAGAAAAGAACGTTCGGTCGGGAAGGTCTTTTTCAGTGGATGAGGTTGGACTAAGAATACAAAAGGAACTGAGAGGACTGAATGATTTGGAACAGGAAGGAAAAAATTGCTTTTCTGATTGTGGTAAATATTCTGGACTTAAGACAACACTTAGACTGCCTCTAAGTGGTGGAGCTCAAAGTGAAAAATGTTACACAGAAACAGATTTCTCCGAAATCTCAAGCCCTGAAGATGCAAGTGACACCGACATGACAGCCAACAATACACCAACCCCACTACAACCCTGTGACACATCACAGCAGGAAAAGACACACTCTGAAATTACTTTACCAGAAAGTGATGATGACAAGACTCCAACAAATAGCCCTAGCAACTTGCTGATTATTTCACCTATGGGACAGCCAGAAAGTTCCAATCCTATTGTGGACAGTGAAAACAAAAGCACTTCTGTCTTCACGCATGCAGACAAAAATCAAGATTCAGACTCTCCTCCATACACTCTTCCCGCCTCCTCCCAGAGCAGTCTCCAGGATCTCTTCTCCCCAGATGTCGAAACAGCAGCCCAGAAAGGGAAGAAACGGGTTTTGGACCTGAATACTTGGATAGCTGGATTGAACCCAAATTATAAGGTGTGGAATGATGATGATGTTGATGATGATGATGATGATGAAAGCACACAGAAGGATGAAGATTCCAACTATGATTCCGACTCTGGAGAGTCCTCAGTGACCATCACCAGTAATATGAGTCAGTCAGATCGCAGGAGCTTCTGTGTCAGGTGTGTACTGAGCATGTACATTTTCGGTTTGATGGAGGTGATCATTAAAACAACAGATTAGTTTCTACCCTCAAAACCCTCTGTTCTCTGTAGTCTTTCAGACCTCTGTAACTTTGCTGGAGCTGACTATGAATCTGAGAATGACATCGATGAGTGGCCATCAATAGGTCGGCGGTCTGCTTCACTGAGCTCAGATATGTCAGCCTTTTCCTGCGTGTCTGTGCTGCCAACTGAGGAGCTTGACAAGCTTATAGAGGATGTCAGGAACCTGGGGGAGGATGCCCTGCAGGTAAAAACAGCATGGCATCATAACCTTTTTAAATAACTTGCTTTGGTTTTACTTTTTTTCTGGCTGCAATGACAATAGTCCCCTTTTTGTGTTACATAACCTGCATCTAGATAAGATTTCACAAACATGTTACATGTAATGCTAATTTAGCCACAGCTATTGCCACTAACTAGGTATTGGACTATTTGTTACTCTTAAAAATCACCTACAACAAAGACTCTGCTTCTTAAACTCAACATAGCAACACCTGAAGCCCAATATGAACATTTTATATACTTTAAAATTATTTTGTCTCCCTTAGGATTATGATGATGTCCAGGTGGTGGTTCTCCATAAAGAAGTGGGAGTCGGACTAGGCTTCAGTTTGGCAGGAGGCGTGGACCAAAACAAACCAATTACTGTGAGAAAATCCCCTCTCCTGCATTCCCTCTGCAAATATTTTAATGCATTGTTTCTTCATGTGTTGTTGTTTTCCTGTTTTTTTTTAATGTCCTTACCTCAGGTTCACAAAGTGTTTCACTCAGGTGTTGCAGCCCAGGAAGGCTCTGTAAAGGAAGGTGACCAGGTTTTGTCAATCAATGGCACAGCACTGTCTGAGAGCACCCACTGGGAGGCTTTGAGGGTTTTAAGAAGAGCAAAAACTCGGGACATGGTAGTGGTGGTCCTGAGGAGGGGTGACGTCACAAGTGCACCTAAGAAGGGAGAAGAGGGAAATAATCAAGGACAAGCACAAGCTCAGTATAACACAGGTAAGAGGTCATTCTTTAACAAAGATCTGAAAAGTCCTCATGAATTAGCTTAAAGTAAGTTACTGCATCTGTGTTTTTCACTCCTCTTAGGTCAGCAAGTGTGTGTGCAACTGCAGAAGAAGAGCCGGGACCTGGGCTTCAGCCTGGAGGGAGGTAAAGGCTCCAGTCTGGGGAGCAGACCACTCACTGTACAGAAGATCTTCCAAGGTAAGAAATGAAACGCATTACTTCAGTTCTTCAGAGCACCGATATGGTCACTTTACTTGATATTGTTACATGTGGATATCAATACACACAAATGCAAAAAAGTTAATTCTGCTGTAATAAAGACACATGTAATGAAAGAATCACATTTAACTTCAGCTAGGAATACCATGCTATAAAACAGATTTAAATTATTATTTTTAAAAAAAAAATATTATATATTAAATATTCTTCTCAGGTGAATGCAATCATGTAAAAAGTACAATACTTCTGTTGAACTGTTGCTTAACAGAAGTATAAGTAAAGTGGAGATATCCCTAAGAGAAAATACCTTTAAATTGTTTTTAAAGATTTCTATCATGTTTTGAATGACTGAAAGACCCAAAAATTCCGATAGGACTACGTAAGACGTGTTCTGAGCTTTAATTTTGTGAGGCAGTTAAGACACAAGACGTAAATCTGCTGACTGGGAGGTATGGCTGTACAGTCAGATAAGTGAACTGCGGCATGTGGCATCAAGGTGAATATGTTTGCGGACTGGAGTGAGAAGGTGAGTACTGAGTCTGAGGTGTCCAAAAGGGGCAAGGTCCACAACAGGGGTCCAAAAGTCCAAGTGTCCAAAGTTTCCAGAGAGTCAAGAGTACAAGAGTCTACTTCTATTGGCTGTACAACGATCTGGTAATGATGGCGAGCAAAGCTGGATCTTAAATATTGCAGGTGATGAATCTTGAGGGATCAGATGTATGCCTCCGCAGCTGCTCCTGATGATGACCATGCTATTGGGAGAAGGGGAAAGGGGAGGGATAGTCCTGCACGGCAGCAGCCATGACACATTTTTAGCCTTTACTGGACATTTGGGAGAAAGTGAGGGAAATGACATGCAGAAAATAGTCTGTGACAGTCTCAAACACAGGCCCCTGCAGAAGGGACTCTGGCCTTGAATATGTGAGTCGCCTGCTCAACCAAGTGAGTTATAGAAGCACCCAAAAATACCATAAAGATATGCAGTACCTGAGTAACTGTACTTTCTATCAGTGAACATTTCCTTTGATTACCTACAGTGATCAGATATGGTACTGCAGTTAAAAAATACACATCCTCACAATATATATCATGAAAACTTAATATTAACTAAAGTAGAAATGCACAAATATAGTATTTATTACATGATGTTTTATTCTGAGGAGAGTACACAGATTTGTTCTTTCTAAGAGCATTTTGAACTTGGTTGCAGTTGTGTAGAATTTGTTCATAAAGAAAGAAGACAGCATCAGTTTTAACAATCAGCAGCCCTGTGTGACAATTCTATGAAATCATACACATGCTGTATGAACTTTTATAATAACTTCCAGGTAAAATTTTATATGTAGAGACTTTTTTCTTCATTGCAGTTATTAATTAATTGTTCCTTTTCTCTCTTTTTCTGCCTCAGGGGGTCCTGTTAACATGGTATATCCTGGTGATGAGCTGTTAGAAATTCAAGGGACAAGTGTGGTGGGTATGAGGCGCTTAGAGGCCTGGACTTTGATCAGAGAACTCCCCCTTGGGCCTGTGGATGTGGTGTTACATCGCCCTCTTAAGCATCAGGAAACATGAGTATTAAGGAAGTGGCTTACTCACTGTAAGACTCAGAGGATGGACCAAAAACTAAAAGCCATCTACCAAAGACAGCGTTATCTCCAGTGGAATGAATGGAGTGAGCTATTTGGGCCTGATGTCATTTAAAAAAATGTTTATACATACAGTTATTAATGACACCCTGAAGGAAAAAAAAACATAAGCTTCGAGACCAGGTCAAAGGTGTACATTTTTCGTTCGTGATTTTTTAAAACAGTATTACATCTACCTCAAGGCCTGGCATATTTCTGTATCAGCCATAATCAAAGAGCAGTGATGACGCATCCATTTATCAAGTCAAACAACATTTGTCACAGATAGTTTGATCAGCTCAAAGCTGGTCATTTAACACCAATAAATAAAACACTTTGTAATATACTGTAAGTAGTTGATGTTTTTATTTAGAGTTATATTTCTTTTTAATAAATGGTAAAGAAAATTATGTTTGTTGTCCTTACAACCAGCAGAGGGGGATAAAATGCCTTTATAGGTCTTCAGCATCGGGGTCAAAGTTATCTGTCCTTACTATACTGAGTAGATGTGACAAAATAATATGTTCCTATGCATCGTTTATAGTCTCCAAAAGTAAGGTCAGGTTTCTGTTGTGAAGGAAATCATCAATTCCCCAAACTTAAAAAAAATACCACTGTTTCAGAATCGGAACACTTTATTGGGGGAAATTGTATTGTCTTACAGA
>VUQH01023802.1:0-11865 GCA_015106775.1 Etroplus canarensis
ATTTGTCCATATAGCCAAGATGGCGGCGCAACGGTAGCGCGCGGCCACTCCAGAACCAAGGGGTGCTTGTTCCCCTGTGATTGTCCATGTTCTGCCTTGGTGTTCGGGTGTTGTGGACACCGGGACGGTGGTGTTCGTGTTCGTAAATTGGAGGTTCGAGGACGACCAGACGCCGTTGTAGCTCCGTCCACGGACGAGACTAACTGGCGATCCGGCGGCGTTGTTTTTCATGATCGCTAACTGACGATCCAGCGGCGTTGTATGAACTGCCAGGCAGCATCCGGGAGCCAGAGTTTTTGGTTTCCGCGGGGAGTATCGTCGCTGGACTGATGCTGCGGATTAACGGTTTCTGCGAACTCCGATCTTGGCTTGCTGTGTGGACCGGGACTTCAGTCCTCGGCGTCGCCTGATGCCGGTGGCCGGGGAAGAGGATATTGCGGGCGGGGTGTTGTGTTGGGCCGGAGGTGGGCCCTGGCCGGCCGGTGCTACCCTTGTATGGGGCACCAGGTCCTGGGGGAACGCTATATCATTTCACTGTGCATTATATGTAGTTGAAATGACAATAAAGTAATGTAATCTAATCTAATCTAATCTAATCTATTAACCTGATCACCCATGGCATTGCCTCGTCTCAAAATGTTGGATAACTGTATGCTTAGATGTTGGTTGCTTTCAGCAGATGCCCTACCAAGATGCTCTTGACTGGTAGATGTTTGCACAGCTTGCAAACTTGCATCTGAGCAAACTACCAGACTTGTGGAACAATGTTCTTTGGGCAGATGAGACCAAAGTGGAAATGTCTGGCCATAATGTATATTAATCTGCATTTGGCGAAAACTAAACACCATATCAGGACAAAAATCTCATATCAGCTGTCAAGCACGGTGGTGGAAGGGTGATGATTTAGGCTTGTTTTATAGCTACAGGATCTGGGCACCTTTCAGTAATGGAGTTGACCATGAACTCCTCTGTATACCAAAGTCTAGAGCCTAATGTGATGCCATCTATCTGACAGCTAAAGCTTAGATCATGCAACATGACAAAGATTCCAAGCACACCAGCAAATCTACAAAAGAATGGCTCAAAAAGAAAAGAATCAAGATGTTGCTGTGGCCAAGTCACAGTCCAGACCTCAACCTGATTTAAATGCTGTGGTGGGACCTTCAGAGAGCTGTTCATAAACAAATGCCTGCAAACCCCTATGAAATTAAACAAAATTGTAAAGAAGAGTGGGCGAAAATTCTTCCACAACAAGGTGGAAGACTGAGTCATACAGAAAAGGATTACTTCAAGTTATTGCTACTGAATGTGGTTCTACAAACTGCTGAATCATGGGGTGTACTTAGTTTCTATAGGATTATATAGGCTACAATGAAAGCTTTTTTTCACATCACTACATCTAAGTCAATGCAAACATTTGCAGCAGCAAATAATGTTGCAAACCTGTTGCACCAACAACTCAAACACATCAAAGAGTGTTGAATCCTTATTAACAATGTAGCAAAAATCCCATTTAACATTCTAAATCATATACTTTTTTTCAGTTGCATCTCTGTTTTTCCACATATGTCTCCCTGGCTATTCCTAATCATCATTTTCTTTGCCCTCTTTTTCTTAATTCATTCCATTCAACTTTTCACAAATCTCTCTGTCTCAAAACATGCGCCCCTTCAAGTTCATCATTCTCTCCCATGTTTAAATTTCCCTGTTGCTCCATTTCTCTTAGACTCACTATGCTCCTTTTCCACCTCTTCTATCTTTTCTTCACTGACTGATAGTAGCGAGGTGCTGTTTTCTAGTGCTGCAGGGCTAAGCCTTCACTTGCACCACAAGAAATATTGTGGCATAAAATCAGACATTTTGGTGTGTGCGTGTATGTATATGTGTGCGTGTGTGTGTGTGTGTGTGTGTGTGTGTGTGTGTGTATTTAATCAGCTTGGCGTTAATGAAGAAAAATGGAGAAGAAGACAGAACAAGGCAGGCACAAAATGAGATATGGAGAAAAAGGAAAGGCTGGAAGACAAGAGAAAGCAAGAAAGCTCCGGCTCTTTGAGCTGAGCATTTCTGCTCTTAAGAGGATTCCCACCTGGTAGCAATTTAGGTTGGGCCTGGTAAAGCAGGCCCTGGAAAGGAAAAATAATGTCTTTTGGGTTAGTGGTTTCATTTTTCAATCAAATAAATCACGACCTTACAGAAAATAATTTTTGTCTTTTAATGGCCTCCCCAGCGTTTGAAGTTCCTCAAGGGACAGCTAGCTTTGAAGTCTGCAAGGGGAGGAGTGAAATTCCCTCTGTGTGTGTGTGTGTGTGTGTATCACCATTGCCTTCTCAAAATCCTGAAACACAACACTTGAGGTAGTCCTGACAAAATGAAGGAACCAAAATGCTCGAAAGACAATCAAATTCCCATAAAAGCAAACTTGCAAAAGATGAAGATGAGGGAAACCGTTACGGTAAATCAGACTGTAAATAATGAGCCCACCTAATAACACCTCTAAATTTCACAAATTCACTTGTTATGCAACAAAAAAAAGAAAGAAAAGGGGGGGTTGTCTGTGAGTAATTCAGACATTTCAATGAATGCTCCTGTTTTCGGCCCATTTAGAAGTCGTCTATTAGGCTCCAGAAACATGGTCCAAATGTGCAAATCTCGGGTGGGAAGTAAAGGAAAAAATGGACAGATGTGCATGCACAAGCGACACAAGGGAAAACTACGTCAGCTCTTGGGCATACAGTGCAAGCAACCACGCCAAACGTGTCGACAGACAGAGGACTACCTTCATGATAAAGACTCAAAAATATTGCCCTCAAAATCTTTCCCCCTGAAGCTCTCCCACTAGTTTCCATGTATACTTTGAGTCCAAGTGATCTGCTTTTGACATAAAGGCTATTTTTCAAAAGGTTTTAAAAGACTCCAGCTTTGACAGCATATCTGTCAGGGCTAATGTGCTTCAGAAAGACATTCAAACACTCACTGTCTTTGAGCCATTCATCTATGCATGGCCAAGCCCACAGGGACAAAGAAAGACAAACTCAAACACAGAAAATTAAGAAAAGGTGTGGACATTTCCTGGACTTAATCAAATGCTAAAACACACTCACTTGTCTTGCACACACCCATGAGAACATCAGTTAGTATATTATTTAAAGCAACGTAATTCCCAAGGTCAAACCAGCTCACTCATGTTGTGTACACAGCTTGATTAGCATGCCCTATTTTTTAAACACTGTCACTGAGAAAGGTTTGCAGTGGTCAGCGAAAAGAAGAGGAGGAATTTGATGCTAGAGAAAGAAGATACTGGGAAAGACAGACGAACAAAAGCAGGCTGGGGAGGGAAAACAAATCCTGCAAAAGTTTACAATGATGAAAGAGAACGACACGAAAGATTGCTGCAGGGGAAAGAGAGATAAAGTGTGAGGTGGTGAGAGAGAGAGTTTGGCCTGACATGAAGTGCTTACAGGAAATAGTTCTGTTTGATGAGTAAATACTGAATCAGCAAAAAACCATCTCTGGTACAACCTGATCTCTCTCATATTCTGTTTCTCTCTGTCTATGTGTTAACAGTAAACAGAGTCATACTTACATTCAAATCACAAGTTTAAGAACAAATGACATCATTGAAACTGCATCTGCACAGTTATATGGGAACAAGCATCTGACAAACAGAAACACATGGGTTCAGTTTGTGGGGATTTGGGGAATGAGGAAGCTAAAAGTTACAAACACTCCCTATGTTTAATCCACATAAGGATGCTTCATCACTGCCAATCAACCCCTACCTGCGCATTGCTGGAGGTATTTAAATGAGTCTGTGGCCAATGGAAAGTATCAATCTGTTCCTGACTCTTGGTGAAGTCTGTCATTTAAAATGACTGCAAGGGCCCTTCACCATTATTATTTACTCTCTCCCTGTTTCCAACTTTCTCTTCAGCCCTGTAGCTTTATTTCAAAGAATGAACAATAAGAGGGATCTCCAGGTCAGAGAGCGAGGTCTTGGGCTTGACCACAGGTATGCAGCGTTGCTCTCTTTCTCTGTGATCTCTGTCTCCTTCCTCTCTTCTTCTGACATGCCCTACTTTACTTAGTCACACAATAGATAATGTACACCCTCCAACTACTTCATTAGGTACACCTGTTCAACTGCTTGTCAAAGCAAATATCTATTCTGGCAATCACAATACAGCAGCTCAGTGCATTTAGGCACGCAGACATGGTCAAGATGACCTGCTAAAGTTAACAGACTGGTCTGAGTATTTCAGAAACTGCTGATCTACTGGGGTTTTCCCATGCAACCATCTCTAGTGTTTATAGAGAATGGTCCAAAAAAGAGAAAATAGAGTGAACAGCAGCTCTCTGGGCAAAAATGCCTTGTCAATGTGAATTGAGAATGACCAGACTGCTTCAAACTAAAAGAAGGGAAACAGTAACTCAAATAACCACTCATTAAAACCCATGTATGCAGAAGGGCATCTCTGAATGCACAATTGAGCAATATTCCCCCTGGGATTAATAGAGTATTCTAATTCAACATGTCAAAACTTGAAGTAGATGGGCAGAAAACCACACCGGGTGTCACTCCAGCTAGAACAAGAAACTGAGGCTACAGTTCGCAGAGGATCACCAAAATTTGACAAAAGTTATAAAACACATTGCCCCGGTCTGACATTTGGATGTTAGGGTCAGAATTTGGTGTATACAATATATAAGCACAGATTCGTCCTGCCTTGTATCAACAGTTCACACTGCTGCTGGTGGTGTAATCTGAGGGGACTATTTTCTTGGCACACTTCGAGGACCTCAGTACCAACTGAGCATTGCTTAAATGTCATAATACCAATGTCCATCCCTTTATGGCAACAGAGTTCTGATACCTACTTTCAGCAGGTTAATGCACCAAGCTCACATCATCTCAAACTGGTTTCTTCAACATGACAATAAGTTGACTGTACTCAAATAGCCTTCACAGTCACTACAACTCAACCCTAAAGAGCACCTTTATGATGTAATGGAACAGGAGATTCTCATCATGGATGTGCAGCCAATAAACCTGCAGCAACTGTGTGATGCCATTATGTCAATATATAGCAAAATGTCAGGAATATTTCCACCTTTTTCAATCTATAACACTAAGAATCAAGGCAGTTCGGAATTCAAAAGAGTGAGTCTCCCCTGGTACTAACAAGATATATTTAATGAAGTGGTCGATGAGTATGTATACAGTAAGGATACACAAAAAGTTAATATTACTCCCCTGCTGATCAGAGAAATCATATGTAATGGATCTAAAAAACTGTTTAGGGGGTTTGTTTTTTTGGCCCCATTCACCTCTTTGTTGTGATGCTAAAGAAGACAGTAATAATAACAAAATAATGCCTAACATGGGCCACAAGTACAAAATGTAAACTGAAATATCCATCAGTTCAACTATGTCCCGGGCATACATAATAGATTTAACTTTCAACCATTAGCTAATGTGTCATATTTCCCCCCTAGCTACTGTACCAGTTATACAAATAAAACAGCTCAAAAGAGTTAGCAGAACTCAATATCACTTTACCTACTGAGGTGATATCTATCCATGCATGTCTGAGCTGCACCTATGCATCTTTGCCGTTGTATTTATACCATGCTATATGGTGGGTGTATAGCAGCACTGTGCACGGGGATCAAACAACATTGTACTGCATGTTATCCAACCATGTTTTTGACATTTAAATTTAGTGATAAGGGTGCACTTTTGGGTAGACTTTTCTACTACCTAAGTGAAGATGAAATTGAAAGAATTAAAACAGAGAGTTTGCTCTTTTACCCGTGAACACCTAACTATCACTGTGTGAACGCAGAGCCCCCAATTCCAACAGAAAACAGGTCAGTCATCATTAAAGGACTGCAGCCTTTTTGGTGTATATTGACGCTCAGATGAATATTTCAGATTTACAAAAAAAAAATCTTCCTTGATTGCATTACTGAGGGGCATATTTTGTCTGTTTTAGATTTTCTTCAGCACACAGTGTAAACAAAACAAGCAGCTGATTAAAAGACTTGGCTGCTTTTGTGTAATTTTGTGGTGTTGGTGCTTTGTCAAACTGTGTATTGTGCAAGTTTCAACAACCAAAAGAGACAAGACCCGTAAAACTGCTTGCCGTTTGTGGGGTCGGCCACAATTCAAATTTGGAAAATTGAATTGAGTGTACTACCAACACAAACATGCCTGTTTGCATGAGTTAGGAGACAAAGGAAAACTTCTGCTCCAGTCCATACAAGATATGGACTGAGACCTAAGATTTTTATCTTGACAGTAACTGATCAGCAGGTCCAAACAGAATATGGGGCTGAGATTTTTTGCAGAGTTTAAAGAATAATGTAATGAGCAAAATATACTTCACAGAATTCTGCAGATTTTCCCCCTGGACCACCGCAGATAACTATGAAAAAATCCACAGATTCCATTTGGGCCTGCAGCAAACATCAGTGCTATGGAAGCCCATCAGATTGGTCTAATGCATTCACATCAGGTTGACTGGTGTCTCTCTGCTGCATGTTTTATTATTGCCACTTCATGTTTTGTTGCATAGTTCAGAATAATTAGGTTATGGCAATGAGAGTTATAGGGCAAAAATGGCTGCTGTTACAATCACGTTCCTAGTAGACATTTTTTGTGGCTGGTATGACTGAGACTGCATGAACATCTGTTTGTTGCATGAGATCAAATTAAGGGACTAATCAAGCCATAATGCACACCAGTTGTTTAGAAGGCCATTTCAAATGGAGGGCAAAGCTGTGTCACTAATCACATCCTCTCTGTCCGCCTAGCGTGAGCGTACTTGCATAATGTCTCTGTGAAATGAAAAAAGACTGAACCCCGATGATAAAAGGAGCGTATGAAAGACCATTTGTCAGTGACAGAGAGTGAGGAGGACTGAAAGAGCTTTAAAAAGCCAGGACAAGCTTCAGGTGCCTTATAACGCTAATCACAGGCTAACTGCTGAACAGCTGTTTTTTACTGATGAAAAGAAGAAGAGGCTGGAGAGCGAAAAGAGAGATCAGAGATGAAAAATACAGGCCGAATAGTGAGAGCTAAAAGGAAAATGAGAGAAAATAGAGATGCACTGCTTTGAGACCACAGCAGACAGGTGTATGAACCATTCAGGGAACAATAGAATTCGCAGGTTTATCAATGAATTACACTGAGCTATATAATAGGTTTTTAAAGGTATTTGCATAAATTCCATTTAAACATCTGCATAAAGGAACTTGTTTTGATTTCAGACCAAAATGAAAGGTCTAACCGGCAAACCTGATGAACATTTTAGCTGCATCGCCATCTGTTTGAATTAGACATAAAGTGTCTGAATTACAGAAAAAAAACTGCTAACACTGTGTGAAGGAACTGAAATTTAAAAACATCCATTAACAAATGAAAGTGTGGAGAGTTTAGCATATACTGTAAAAAGATTAGTAAAAGAAAGCAAAGACTACTCCATATAAATTAACAAAGAAACAGATTTAACATCATGTTTAAAGGAAGCACAAGTACTTTTAACGTATTCTTTTCTATAAATACTAATTAACAGACAGACCTTTTGTTTTCAGTAACAGCAGCAATCCAAACACACCCATAAGCACAGAAGAGACAGGACAAGCAGAACCTTTACTTCTGATAATGTAAAAACATAAGAGAGGCTTTAATTTTAATGGATCACCTGTGGACCTCAGATGATTTATGAATTTACACCCAACATCTGTGTCTCATGCAGCTGGAATTTATTTCTGTAAGAGAAGTTTGTTGATTTTAATATTGCATGTGCTGATCGGTCATTTTAATCCTGCCTGGAGCACATATGTTTGTGTTTCTTTTCCTCTCCACACCAGCAATAATTACAGTCCTGAATATCTACTACTTTTCCTAACAGAGGGTCTAGGGACATAGGGTGTGGTATGTGGTACAGACTGCAAAACCGTTTGAGAGAAATTTGTGATTTGGTATCCTAGCATATGTGTTTTTTATATTTGACTTTGTTTTACTACTTGGTTTTTGTACGATTACTGATAAATACTGCTTAAGTTTCTGTTTTCACTCACATCCAATGACTTACATTTTCTCCATTTACACTTCCATCCACCCATCCATCCATTTTCTAAACCACTTTTCCAATTCAGGGTTGCTGGGGGGCTGGAGCTTATCCCAGCTCTCATAGGGTGAGAGACGGGGTACACCCTGGACAGATCACCAGTCGCCAGGGCTAACACAGAGACACAGACAACCATTCACGCTCACACCTATGGCCAATTTAAGACCGACAGTTAACCTAACCTTGCATGTCTTTGGACTGTGGGAGGAAGCTGGGGTACCTGGAAAGAACCCACACAGGCACAGGGAGACCATGCAAACTCCACACAGAAAGGCCTCAGTCAGGCAATGAATTCGAACCCAGGACCTACTTGCTATGAAGCAACAGTGCTAACCACCACAACACTGCACTGCCATTTAATACTTGTAAGTCTCACTGTACTCTCCAATTCAATTTTAATAACACAGTATAACTTCAGAGATCTATTACTATTATTAGAAATTACAGGAAGACACACAATAATATGTGCTGTTAAAAAGAGCTGTGGTCATAACTTTTACCTGATGCTGGAAAATACACAGTACCTCTTATGGTGAGTAAAACAAAATCTCTGCTGACAATGTTTACTTTAAGAGGGTTTCTTGTATTCCAGTATCACACACTAGAAAATGGTTTCAAATCAACACCAAAGAATGTTTTTTTAAACAGAGAACACAACTGGAAAAATACATACCAGGAGGGTACAGAAGGTAGCAAAATCATTCAGCATGTATGTCCACAAACCTCTGGAATGCTAATGATTATCTAAAGACAGCATTATTCATTTTGTATTAGCTAACCCATGGTACACTTAGACGTGTAATGTGCTAATGCTGTCACAAGCACATTATCTTTCCGCTCTGAGGAGGTTATGTTAATGCTAGCAGACAGGCTTGAGGTTAAGTGTGGCCAGAGGCCCCTTAGAGAGGTGCCAAGAGAGCGCTGGTGGCCCCATAAGCTCTGGCCGAACAGAGCTATCTTAGCCCCTTTGCACAACACAGCTAGTCATTGTGCTAGGCTGAAAAAGCGCATTAGCTGCTGAGAAAAGGGCTTTCCCCTCTGAAAACCTCTTGGACAACAAGCAAAGCTCTGCTTGATAATTCAATCACTCTTCGAGCTGTGGCAGACCCACACAACCTTTCCTCAGCACTCTCCTTTTCTTCCCTTCCTTGTCTCCTCCATTAGGTAACTGTCCTATATTTTACAGATGCCGTCATTCCTACCGCTTACGAAAGGACAATAGAGGAATGATGCCTGTGAGAGAGTCATTGACATTTCAATGTATGCAGCACAGTGAATTATGGCTGTATGCAATGGGCACTGCAAAAAGGGCATAAGAAGATAGAGATATGTGTGTGTGTGTGTGTGCACATGTGTAGGGAGGGAGGGGAGAAGAGATAAAAGAAAAGAGAAGGGGGTCAGTGCAAGAGTAGGTCGAAGGAAAGGATAGAAGAATAGATAGAAAGAGGGAAAAAAGGGAGCTCTTATCGCTTTACCCTTGTCTTGACTTCCTTGAGGGGCCTTTGAAAAGAGCAGAAATAAAGATACTTGCACTAGAACATCACAGAGAGATTTAGATTATGCCAGTGTTTACCCAACTGAGTGCTGCATGGCTGCTGGCGACAGCCTGCTGGTTTTGAAGTTGTTATGGCCCTACTACAGCTTAAAGCGCTTGCTGCTCAAAATATAACACTTGTGCTGCAGAGGAGGGGGGTTCTCCCTACTTGTGTCACTGTATGAGTGTGTATCTGCATGCATGAGTGCAACAACTGGAGTGAATGTTTATGAGAGTGAGCACGTGTCCTTGTATCCTAACAGAATATGCCATGTGCACGTGTGTGTGTGTGTGTGTGTGTGTGTGTGTGTGTGTTATGTGGCACTCGGAAAATGGAGCCATCCATCGGATTATGGGTAGACAGCTCTTTGAAAAGGAGGGCCTGTATTTGCATAAGCAACCGTGGAAGAGAAAAACCTGTAGAAAGAAAGACAGAATAAGAGAGCAAGCAAAAAAAAGGAAGGAGAGAGGACGAGAAAATAAAAAGACGGGGGAGGGGGCGGCCTGAAGAGTGGATCGCACTTGCCAAGCCACTCGGGGATAAATCCTGTGGTTAGGATCAAGTATTGTGGGCAAGGATTTGGCCCCAGGTCCCCTCAAAGCAAATGGAAAATAACAGGCTGTGAGTAAATAGGTGGCATGGTAATGATAGCTCTGTCAAGTCCCAAGGTGGAGAAAAGGCGGGTGGGAAGAAAACGGATAAACAGAGTAAAATGTGGGGAATGAGGAGAGTGATGTGAGGGTCTGCAGGTATGATGAAAGAGAGAGAGTGCAGAAAGGTGTGATGGGAGGCATGAAGGGAACTCAAGCTTTAGAAATGTGGGGAGAAGGGTTTGAGAGATGATGAGCAGGAGCCAAAAAAAAGAGGAGTAAGGAAAGATGAAGAAATGGAAAAGCAAGAGGACTAAAAGTGAGGGTGATGAGTTTCCTTTTGGACACCCACTGGCTAAACTTGCAGGTGTTTTGGCACATGATTGCACAAGACACTAGTGTTGCCAAAACCAGTGTGTGTGCGCCTGTGGCTACTACTTCTGTCACATGTACACAGAAAGCTTGCAACACTCCGACTTTGACTCTTTCATATTTTTACTTTTCCCTAACACACACACAGCCCACATACAGGAGCCTCAATGTATTGAAATTTATTGAAACTAGCAGTCCGATCTGAAGTCCCAAAGCCACTGATATTTTTGATCTTGTGCATGCCCTCTTATTAGGGTAGGGCGTTACTATTAAGAGGGCATACATTAAGTTTAATGTCATACTGTTATCTGAAAATTTTTCACTGTCAATTTACAAGGTAACAAAGAAATTTAAACCAAGTATATGACATTACTTTCTACATGGTGTAAATGCATTACTAATCATCTTCTACAGGCAATGCATTCATTTCTTTGAAAAGGAAAGAGTTGAATATGTGGCAGACTGAAACAGATACAACAGTAGAATCATTTAATAGTTCAGAGGGAGTTACAACTCACATCTAAAAGCAAGCTTTCAAAGATTTGTTATCATAAAAAAAAAAAGGCGAATGAATGAAACCTTAACAACCCATCAAATCAGCTGAAATCTACTAAATTACTCTGATGACACAACCGGAGCTACCTGCAAAGTGCAGAGGATATTAAAGTAGCTTCAAAGACGATTGCTTCTTTGAAAATTTAAGAACAGGACAGTCCTTGTGCTCATTTTTCAGTCTCCAAGGGCTGAGCAGTTAATTAACAAGGTCATTAAGCTAGGGTGAACGAGTGCTATGCTGACATGCTGGATGTGTTTTACACACCATGTTTAATAAGCCTGCGTCTTCACCATCAGAGTATTGGCACCACTGAAATGACTTTCCAATAATGACAAGCAGTTCCCCAGAGGAACTGCTTCTATGTGCGAGTCTGTATGTGTTCATGTGTGTGTCTGTCTTTCTGAAGGAGCTTAACAGCTGGCACCTGGTAACCTAATAGAAAAGGTGTTCCTCACCATCATTATCCTTATACCTTCCACACAAGCCATGTGTATGTGAAAGTGCGTGTGTTTCTGCCACCCATGGAGTGCACTGACATGGCCCTCTGATTCCTGCAGACCACCATGGCAGAGAGGAACCACCTGTCTGTCCAGAAACCCGCGCGCGCACACACACACACACACACACACACACACACACACACACACACACACTTTACATTTCTTTGAATTCAGTCAGAC
>VUQH01023809.1:3680-20428 GCA_015106775.1 Etroplus canarensis
GAGAGAGAGAGAGAGAGAGACAGAGGGAGAGAGAGAGAGAGAGAGAGAGAGAGAGAGAGAGAGAGAGAGAGAGGGAGGCGCTGCGCAAAATCATTTGCTGCCTGCCTCTGGGTTTCAAACCTGCTTCAGCCCTTCGGGGTCCTTTTTTTATGTGCGCCTCCGCGCTCACGACAGGACTTACCGTGGAGGACACATCTGTAATCTGCGGTTTTAAAGGACCCACGCGGTTATTAACGAAACTCGTTTTGTGTGCGCAGCTTTTCTTTTCTTTTTTTTTTCTTCAGTTTGAAAAAGGCTCTGTGCGCTCGGAGCAGGTGTCTCGCCGTGCCCCCGCTGCGCTGCCAGCTTTTGATGTTAAAGGCACAAGGACACAGGTTTTCACCTCAGCTCCAAACTGGAGTTTCAGAGAAACGATCTGACATGTTTAAAGTTCACGATTTTATTTTTCTTGCAGAAGCTTCAATAGGCCTGAATGTTTAGCTCTGGGTTCCTCGAAAAAAGCTTAGAAATCACTTGAACCCATGCCATCCTGTGAACTCGCTTTCCCTTTGTTCCCAATTTAAGTCAATCCCTGCACGACATTTTAACATTTTAAAAAATGTTGCAATGCAAAACATTCACAAAAGGAATCACTTTTGAAATGGGCTGTACACAGGTCTAGGAGGCGAAAATGTAGCTGGCTTTTAATCTAATAACAATCCTAAGTCTTCCTAACCTGAGATCGTGTCTCTAAAAGCACAGGGTGTAAACTTGAGTTCAGTCAAGTGTTCATTTTTATCATTTATGATACAAAGTTGACAATGCAGGTAAATAATTACAAAGTGTAGGCAGCCTCTAGGGATGAAAACTGAAGCAAACATTTAAGAGCCAAACACTGCAGTTCCTCTGGTGGCCACTTGGCGCTGACTCCAAAAGTGAGCCACCCTCCAGAGAGTTCTGAGTTAAAATGCATTGAAAACAACTTACAAATCTGATTAAATAAAAGAAGAAATTTTGGCCTCTATGGGTAGTTTTCCCCTTCATGAGGACAGTGCAGTGGGAGATCATTTTAAAATAACTCATCCAGTTGGATGGCATACAGTTAAGGACTGATCACTTTGATTGACAGCTGAGCAGACACAGGAAGCTGTAGCCCATGGCTGTGAGCTGGATTTCACCTCTAAATAAGTCTTAAAAAACATGTTTGTACTGTTGGTGCCAGTTGGGATATTAGTCATACTGTCTATTTTATAATATTATGGCTTGCTGTGTGATACAGGACTTCCAAAAAGTTTGTGCTTCAGTTTTGGTGAGTGAAATTATAGTATTTTAGTCTGTTACTTAGTACTAATTAGTACATATGCATGTGCATTGCAACAATACTGTGTATGACAGCAGGTTATCAACCTTGCTTGTTTCTTCTTCTTTCGGCTGCTCCCGTTAGGGGGTCACCACAGCGGATCATCTGCATCCATCTCACCCTATCCCTTGCATCCTCTTCCCTCACACCAACCCTCTGTATGTCCTCCTTTACTACATTCATGTTTGCCTAGCTAAAACTTAGCAAATATGGTACCTTCTGGGACTAAAAAACCAACATAGCACTGGTCAAAATGGTAACATGGAGGCGTCAAACTGCAGAGGTGACATCGTGGTAGCTACATCCTTTTTTGTAGTCTACCACAGCCCGTGGTGGTACACTTAAAAAACTTAGTTTCTAAGTATATAAAAAACACCTGTTTTTTTGTTCATTTGTTTGGTTTGGTTTTTTGCCTGTTTAAATGATGTCCACTATGCTGCTCAAAAATAAACACACTTTTTAATCAAAATATAGCATCAAGTCAGTTAAACTTCTGGGATATTGATGTGGTCCTTTAAGAATCAGAGGTGGTTATTAATCAGTTTCAGCTGCTTTTATGTTAATGAAATCAACAACAGGTGCACTAGAGGGGCAACAGTAAGACAACCCCCAAAACAGGAATGGTTTTACAGGTGAAGGCCACTGACATTCTTTCCCTCCTCCTCTTTTCTGAGTGTTTTTTCTCTAGTTTTGCATTTGGCTAGGGTCAGTGTCACTACTGGTGGCATGAGGTGAGAGCATGAGTTGAGACCAGGTTCACCCTGAACACATGTGACAGACACATGAAAGGGTCTGGAGAAGCTGTGGAGAACATTATGCTGCCTGTAACATCATTCAGCATGACTGGTTTGGTGGTGGGTCAGTGATGGTCTGGAGAGGCATATCTATGGAGGGATGCTCAGACCTCTACAGGCTAGGCAACAGCAGCCTGACTACTATTAGGTATCAAGATGAAATTCTTAGACCCATTGTCAGACCCTATGCTGGTGCAGTGGGTCATGGGTTCCTCCTGGTGCTCGTGAATGCCTGGCCTCATGAGGTGAGTGGCGAGAGTATGTAGGCAGTTCCTGGAGGATGAAGGAATTGATACCATTGACTGACCCCCGTGCTTGCCTTACCTAAATACAACAGAACATCTCCGGGACATTATGTTTTCTGACACCACCAGGTTGCACCTCAGACTGTCCAAGAGCTCAGTGATGCCCTGGTCTAGATTTGGGAGGAGATCCCCCAGTACACCATCGGTTATCCAATTAGGAGAGTGCCCTGACATTGTCAGGCATGCATACAAGCACGTGGGGGCCAAACTACTGCGTACCATTTTGAGTTCATGCAATGACATTTCAGCAAAATTGACTAGCTTGCCGCATCATTTTTTCACTTTGATTTTCAGGGTGTCTTTGAATTCAGCCCTCTGTAGGTTGATCATTTCAATTTCCATCAATTGATTTGGCATACTTTCATTCTTAACACATTAACCAGTCCATATCGGTATAGAAATCCAGCATGATTTTTTCCCCATTGAGAGTTGATGTGTTTTCAAAGTGGTATTTTTTTTTTTTCAGCAGAGTATATCACACTTACAGTGTCCCCATAGTGCAGTGGTTTACACTGTCATGGCTGTTGCTGAACAAACCCAAACGCAGGACCCAGGAGTAAAAGGTTTAGAGTCTTTATTTAAAGATTCTGGCCGCTGACTGGAAAGAGAAGGCAGGTTAGATCCAATATGAAGGTCCAGCAGGGGAGTCTCGAACATGAGCTCAGCCAGAGCTCTCAGAGATTCGCAGGTGAACGAGGGACAGTGTCTCAGGCAGGAGAACGACTGTGGCAAAGAACACACAACGAACTGGCGACGAGCAGCGCTCGCCGCCTGACTTAAGAATAGCTCTCCAGTACGCAGGTGAATCAGCGTCAGGTGTGGCAGCTCCGGTCTCCCAGGTGAGTCCCGTCGGTAATTAGGTCAGGCTGCCACACCTCCTGGAGAGAAACAGAGAGAGAGAGAGAGAAAAGACAGATGCAGACAAAACAAAACACAGAACATATGACAGGCCAGCCAGGAGGCGGCCATGACAGCAGAGCATCCTTTAAATTTATAAAATAAAACATTCTGTGCACACTCCAGATCATGTCAACATGTATTTTTAACAAGAAAAGTGTAGCCACAAGTCATTCATCAAGGATGACAACTACCACAACTGTAAGCCTATGCTGTCAGAATTTGTGATTTTTTTAGAAATTTTTCTCCCAAGTCTTGTCTGTTAGTGGACACAAAATAATGTTTTTACTTAAAATTATTTACATTTTTTTTTCCAAAACAGCCTTTTTTTCTTTTACCAAACATATAAGGTTAGGTTTTGGACCTTTGACCTGATTTTAGTTTGGCACACAAAGTAGGAAATAACAACAATACCACATTTAAAACAGATGATATGGGAACTGTGTATGGCTCACCCATGCTAGGAACACAAAAATCAAGCAAAAACCAGAAGTGCACTTGGTAAGTGCTTCCTCTGGCGAGATCTAGCTCTATTATGCAATTTTGAGGAAAGTGATCCAGTGACTTTGAATCGGTTCTTCCTTTGCTCATGCTCCACCGCTGCACCAAGTTTCAGGACATTGTGCAACATCTCCACATTGCCTCTCACTTTACTAAAGGTGGCTGCGTCTCAGAAAGTAGATCAGGTCGTTTTCCAATAGGACGGTTGACAGTTCAATCTCTGGCTTCTCCAAGCTACATGCCGAAGCATCCTTGGGCAAGACACTGAACCCCAAATTGCTCCCAATGCATCCATCAGAGTGTGAATGTGTGCATGATAGTTAAATGTGCTTAAAGGCATAGAATAAAGTGTTATATAAGCAGCACTCCATTTACTAAAGGAATGAAGGGCAGGAAAATCACTCCACTTCAGAAACACTCCAGGCAGGGTTTTAGACCATGTGAAGATGGAGCAAATTCACCCAAACATTAGGTATAAGACCCAGTAGTTTTTCTATGCTGGGTGCAGGCATTATCCCAGATTTGACCTTTAAAGTATGAGGCCACTAAGTAAGAGCCACACACGTGTCACAAGACCTGTTACACAGCTATCGCAAAGTAGCTATTTTCCAGTTGTCCCATATGTGCAAACAAACTCATTCCTCATTTTTGTCTCTACAAGCAGGGAGGAACACATCATGTGCTTCGTCACAGTGGTGTTCAGGATGACAGAGCAGAGGGAGAGGAAGACCTGGTCAGGATGCAGAGGTACAGGAATACAGAGGGAGGAGAAAGACCAGGAGGTTCCTATGGACACTCCAACAACAGAGAGCTAACTGAGAATGAAGCAGACCAGGTAAGACATATACTGTCATTGTCCTGAAGTGGCGATAACAAAATACTTTAATAGATTTTCATCTTTGAAGTTAGAAACACTGATGATGGTGAATTTTAAAACAGCAAAACATGACTGAAGGAAAAAAAAATGAACAATGATGTGGACATCTGTTGTCACTTTATTCTAATCTCTAAATGGAAAGCAAATAATCAGAGAGGCACTAATTTATATCACTGTTCAAGATACATAGATGTATCTGTATTTAATTGGATAGTGAAAAATATTTCCTAATATTGCATCTGTACCACAATGGATTCAAAAATAAATGATAAACCCTATTACAAAAATCCTGTTCCCACTACTGAGCTGTTTGCTGCATCTTTTCCAAACTTTGTGTGGTTAATACCTGTGATAGTAGAACATCTGATAACATTTACAAGATTGTGGAGTCAAAGGTCAAGGTCAAACAGGGTCAGCTTTAAGCTGGAGTCGTGCTGTCCGAGTTCTAGGTATTTCATCCACAAGAGATCTGTCACTGAAAGCTAAATGCCAACCTCCTAGTGTCAAAGTCAAGCGTTAACCAAGGACAATAAGTGCAAGGCAGAACTCTAATGATGAACTGAACACCAAACAGGCCACCTCTACTGTAAAGTCATGCTGAAATGAGCATGTGTGTATTGTTAATCAGTCAGGAAAAAGCAATAAGTTAAACTTAACTTTCTTTTTGTTTTCTCCAGACTTCCCTCCAGGAGTGTTTGAGGTTGTTGGAGGAAACCTTTACCTTCACAGAGGAACAACAGGTAGGCTGCTGCCACAGTCTCTTCTCTTTCCTTTCAGTTTTAGTCTTTTCCTTGACCAGTGCTCAGAATGTCTTCTGGTTCCTTATCACTCAGTTAAGTGATGTTGGTGGTAGACCAGAGGACCTGGAGAGTCAGCCCTCTGACAGAGAGTCCCTACTCTTCCCCATCATCCCCACTGATAACCCCTCCATGGACCTGGAGCTCCACTGGCAGGATCTGCTAGCAATCATAGAGCCTGAGGTGAGGAAAATAAAAGTAGATGAAATTATAACTGCCAAACAGAGTGAGATGAAAAGATCAGAGATTAAATACAGAAGTCAAGATGCTGTAAATTTGCATACAATTCTCATCTTTCACCACAGAACACAAATGTGGACATGACATCATTTGACCACACTCTAGATTCAAGACAATCTGGGAACTTCCAAGATATTGCATCTGAAGCAGTGTCCCAACATTCTAACAACAATCTTGACAACCCTGGTACAGAGACTGATCATGAGGCACTTTTGATGGGGACTCCCTCTCAGCACGGTAATTAATTTAAGTATGAATTCCATTAACACCATCCATACACTTCAAAACTTTTAAAACATTCAGTTCTGTTTCCATAGCTTTTAGCCATATTTTGTGGCCTTCATCAGTGGGACATAACCCTAACCCTTTGAATCTAACTTAAATTTGAAAGCATCTGTTGTCAAGGTTCTTCAAAAATGGAAAAAAGCATTGATCCCTTGACGATTTTAGCATGAATTCTAAAGATTTTTTGAAAATGCTTTGAAAATGGCTACATCAGCCCCAACCAAGTATTGTCGTAAACACCTTTTCAGTATGTCCTACGACTGATTGTGTGAAACACTCTCTTGCAAATACTACATTTTCAATGTTTTTGCTACCATGCTATGCTTTCTCTATAGGATTACTGGAGCCTCAATGCCAGTCAGAGCTAGAGCCAGACTTGCTTTCTCTAACTCCTAGTGCAGAGCTGGAAGCTCACAGTTCAGAACTGAACACACGGGACACTTTGAAAAACATTAATGACCATCCTCCAAACCACACAGATCTGCTTGCAGAAGAGCCTTCAGAAGACTTCTGCATGGGACTAACAACAGAAGATGACACAAATACCTTGAACCTCAATCTGTTAACACAAGATTCTGTGGCTAGGTCGGAATCTGAAAATCTTCCTGGCATTGACGTTGACTTTCAGCATTCCAGTTTCGCCCCATCTTTGGAAGAGAATGCTATGAACCAAGACCTTCTGGGATCATCTTCAAGTCTCTTTTTGGGCGACGACAGGGATGTTAACAATGAGGATGAGCTTTCTAGTCCACTATGTGATCTCTTAGAGGATGCTGCCATCTTGGATGAGATTAGACTGTTGAGCCTGGCTCTGGAAGAAGAATTCAGTCCTGAGACGGCAGCCAGGTTGGATGATGAAGGCTACTTGAACCATGAAATTGCCCATCAGGAAACTGGCAACAGCAATGACCGCTTAGAAGATCATGGCCAACCATCAACACATCCTGATGGCAGTTTAATGGGTAGGATTATCTTTTTTTTATTTATAAAATGTGCAATGTGCAGTTCTTTAAAGAACACGATAATTCAAAATTCAAATACATACAATGAAACTGTGAAACCGCCTTTGACCTTTCTTTTTTCTTTCACCTTAACCCTACTAGCTGGTGAAGATGAGCCAGACTCAGACTCTGGTCTTTCTTTGGACTTCAGCCACAGCCCTGCTTCTCCAAGTGCTTCCGAGGCCTCCTCTTATTCCTCTTCCTCCTCGTCAACCTCCTCTTCGTCTTGTGTTTCAGCAATGGGGAGTGCCTTTTCTGAAGATGAGGATGAAGATGCTGAGGAAGGTTTATTTGGTTCAACTATGGAGGTAGAAATGACGATAAAGCAGGAAGAGTTGGAAGAGGAGGAGATGGGGGCAGTAGGAGGAGAATATCCCGAAAATGCAAATAAACTTGTTCCTTCCAACTACGGTGATCACGGTCTGTTTAATGGTTTTCCCTGGTTGGAGCATGTTGGCCATGATCACACATACAACCAGCCCTGGTTCCCTGACTCCTCTCTGCCCCTTGGCAAAATGTCCGCCAAACACACCAAATCCAGTCCGCGACATGACAGTGCCAAACCTTACCACCGCTCCTTTTCTGGACACATCTCCGAAACCAATATGTGGAGCCGAGATGAGCGCCGGGCTCAAACCCTGAAGATCCCTTTCTCCACTGAGCTCATTGTTAATCTGCCAGTGGAGAAGTTTAATGACCTGCTGGCCAGTTATCAACTCAATGAGGAGCAGCTTACCCTCATCAGGGACATACGCCGTCGTGGTAAGAACAAAATAGCTGCCCAGAACTGCAGGAAGAGGAAGCAAGATGTGCTGCTTGGGCTGGAGAACGATGTATCCAGTTTGAGGCGCCACCGTTCACGTCTACTAAGAGAAAAACAGGAAACCCTGAGGAATCTACAGGAAATGAGACGCCAATTGGAATTGCTGTACAAGGAAGTTTTTTCCAGGCTGAGGGATGAGGAAGGGAGGCCCCTGGATGCTCCAGAGCGCATGCTTCATTTTGAATCCAGTGGAAGAAACGGTAAGAAACAGAGCCAGAGGGACAAGAAGAAGTGAAGAGATGTCGGGAATGTAAAGAGGTTCCTCAGAAGGTAGCGCGATCAGAAGTGCAGAGGACAGAGGGAATAATCATAAGGTGGTGAGTGAAGGAGCCCAGGAATTGTTTACGTTTTGTGAATGAATGTTCCTAAGTCTCCAGAACCTGAAAAATCTCAAACGACCAAACCCGTGTTCCTCTGGGATGATGGGTGGATAGACGAAAATGAAATGGAGAAAATGGAAAAAGACTTGAATTCAGCTTGTGTTAAGCTTCAGTGCAGCTTGAGCTATTACGTAAGTGGATAGATAATCTGGGACCAGCGTTCTAGAATTGTAGTTCAATGCCTAAGAACTTTTTTTGGACGAGACACTTAAAAATGTTGAGTTAAACAAGCCACCAAAGTGATAGCAGGCTGGATCCTTGCTGTCAGCTAATAGAGTACAAGCCAGCAAAGATGGGCTGCAGATTGGCATAAAGGAAGGAAGTGATACAGGTCATGCAAAGACACCGCAGCGGGATGATGACGACTTGGGGTCATGGAGACTGAACCTGAGTGAGATGGCACTGTAACCACACAGCAGCATCCAGCTGACAAAACGCATTATGCTGGTCCCCAAAAACCCCCAAGACACTGGGAAGAATCTTCAGATGTACCCTTTTCAGTGCTCGCTGTCTTGGAAGTTTTATGATATTGCACATAAAACCTTCCTGAAAACGGACCCTACTTTACATGGTTTTGCTGTTGGCATATCAAGGACAAGTCACAAAAAGGTAACATTTGGCTTAATAAGCGATATCAGAAAGTGGCAGCAGTTCATAGTATGAATTTTAAAAAAAGATCAAATGTTACCAACGTCACTCTGTTGGGGAAATGGAAAAATCTCAGTTGTTAATGATTCACTAAGCAGGCTGCAAAAAAACTGACAAATGTTGCTGTTGCTGTTAATATTTTAAGACTGATGGGTTATAATGTGTGTCAGACACTTCAAACACTTATGTACATTTAACCGATTCAGTAAAAAAGACAGATTTGGCCTTTAAAACAGTGAAACATTTTTTCACCCTAAAGGCTGATGTCACCCTCTACTGGCTGTGCACGCAGCTGTGTAAAACAGACTCGATGTTCTCATGAAACTGTTTGTGTCTGGTTGTTGATGAGTTTTAGTAAAGTCACACATATTGTTGTTGAAAATAAATTGCTTTGTAAATAACCATGAAAATTAACAGGGATTTTCTCAGGAATTAACACGAACAGATGGACTTAACTTGATGGTACTGATTTTGTTGCTTGTACATGTGGTCAAATCACTGGAAATACATTTGGCAGAAGGGTCATTTTTTTTTTTTAGCCCTGAAACTGTTAGAGCTGAATTTGGTCCCTGTATGGAAAAGAAGTGCAGCGGAATGACAAATGAATCCTGTATTTCAAATTCATGAAGAAAAAGTGTGAACTTTCCAACCTGCATGTAGTACTACCACTGATAGAACAAGCCTTAAAGAGTTGTTTGTATTTTAATAAAGCCCATTGTACTTGCTGGTATTAAAGGACTTGGGACTTTATCTTTTGTAATATTATAAAAACATAAAAAGGAAAATAAAGTGTTTCTTTGCAGTGAGCTGTGTTCTGTCTCTGGTTGTTGCTGAGAGATTATTTGAATTTGGAGGGTATGACCATTCCATTCAGCAGCTGTTCTACAGTGTAGATCTTTTCCTGCTGGTAAACTTTTTTTGTTTTTTTAGCTCTTCTGCCCAAGAGACCGATGAGCATATTTCACAAGTTTCACTACTTGTCCAACAGTATTGATCAGAATGTAATCAGACTTGCACACAATGATCATCCAATGGGTCTTCACCCAAACTGTGCTCAAGGTCAAGGTCACGGTCACATTTGTCATTTTATGGGCACTTTTCCATTTTCACAAGAATCACTACTTCTTAGAGTGTTGGTCTGGATTGTAATGTTCATAAAATGAGTGCATGCATGTGCCCCTCAGCCATCTTTACATAAATTGTCATTAGGTTTATTTATTGTATATTAATGTCTTAGCACACATAGCCGTGTGGCCTTTAACTGGTGTCAGGCAGCTAATAAGAGGAGAAAATTCTGTTCTTTCTTAGCAGGATGCAGTCTTGCAGAGAACCAGGGCAATGGCGGACATGTTAAGAATCATAGGCAGTGCCTAAAGAACAGTTTTAAAGGGATAATTTTTTTTTTTGGCAACAAAGTAACATGACAAATGGAGCATAACTCAAGTGAATGTATGTTCAGTCTGGGGTTTTGAGATCTTGCCGTTTTGGTTCCTTCCATCTTAACTGCTTATTAAAGCAGTCCATCACAGAGAGACAATTTAGAATCACTAGTTACATTAATGAAAGGCTGTGCAAGTAAAGTGGCGTAAGTTAAGTTTACATAACAGCTCATCTGTACAGTTATCGGTCTGGATCTGCTTGAAGCCTCAACTCTCATCCTCCTGGGATCTCCGTCTGATACACAATCTAATCTTTTCACCCTCTTCAGAGGCCCAGGGTTTGACATCATACACTACTCACAAAAAGTTAAGGATATTTGGCTTTTGGGTGAAATTTATGGAAAATGTAAGAAAAGCACCTTGTTAGAAAACAGCAAGTTATGCAAGAAGTACTGAAACACTGAACAGTTGGACATGTGCATTCAAAAGCTTAGAGAAGGTCAAATTAAGTTCACCTGTAAAGATTACAGTGCATGTTAGGTGCTTCCTGAAATTTCACCTGAAAGCTGAATATCCTTAACTTTTTGTGAATAGTGTATGTGAGCCTGACCCCCTCTAACACTCTCCTGCTGGCCTGTGCCCACCAAGCATGCTTCAGTTTGTCTCAGCATCTCAACAACTCAACAAATGGATTATAGATTAAAGATCACACTGCATGCACACCATTCCTGGGCCCACCTCTTCAAGTGGCCATGACTCTGCACACTGACAAGCCCAATGAACTAAACATGGGGGGTTCAAACATGCTCAGGCACAGTACAGATTGATTAGTGTGCACACCCTCACAGCAGCATCTGCTCTTTGAGGGGGAAGAACTGGTTACCCCCCCCCGGTACACTGCTTCTCGTGTACACTTAAAATAGGAGGAACTGAAGACACCAAAGCACAAAATAAGAAAACGAAAAAACCTTTATTGTCCAAAACAGTTAAAAGTTGATCAGCCAAGACGCTAACATTGCAAGGGAACCAAACATGCAACAAGACAACACAAGCTAATCCACTAAATACAGAGAAAAGTTTCAGAAACATTATAGAAAATCTAAGTAGCAGAACCGGGTGTAGCTAGTTCATTTCCTTCTAGTCAGTGGTGAAGAAGTCAGGGTGGCAGGACGTTTCACAAAAACTTTTCAGGACTTGAAGCAGTAACAACTTTAACCGAACTAGTTTAGCATTGTATGCTTGACTTAAAATAGAAAATATAATCAGCTTTGCCTGGTCTTTTTGTAGCAAGTTCTGGTTTTAAAACTTTGGACGCAGCTTGCAGAGCTTCCATACATGTCACTCAGGGTTAAGGCTAATTAAAATGAGCAAAATACACTTGGATAAGGCAAATATTTAAAAGAAAAAAAAAAAAAAGTGCATTGCCAGGATGGTTTGAAAGACTGTATGAGGCAAAGCAGGACTGTCCAAACGAATGGATGCAAGCTATAAAAACTAATCAACAATGCACCCTTTATTGTCACAACATCAAAACACCACCTAGAGTATGAACTGTTTTGAACTAGCTTACCCGGATGTGCCATCAGTGGAAGCTACTGTTCTAACTTTAACACAGTATACATAGAATACACACAGCCGGGCTACATTCAACACAAAAACACTTCAATAATACTTCTCAAACACTGTTCCTCTTCAGCATGCTAAATTTTGTAGGATTTATCCCGATTTATTCACCAAAAATTTCAAAATGTATGTTAAACAGAGAATGCCAAAGAATACCGTGTCTTGAGTGTGGCCCGGGTGGTGCGAGATCAAATAATACAGCCTAGAGAACACACAGGTGGCCGAATGTGTGTGAAGGTTAAAAACGAGGGAGTGGAAATGAAGATCTGACATACTTTCAGGCATCGCCTCCATTAGCAGCGACACCCAGTTGTGTTATGGAGCCAGCATCTCACTAGGAAACAGCGCCACCTACCAGCCAAAGTGGCAGCAGAATTACCAAACCACCTCCATACTACAGCCGGCAATTCACCATCACGTGGCTGCTTCTGTTGTTTTAGTGGATTTTGCTCACTAAATTGTTGTCTCCAAGTCATCCCCCAATTGGAATAGCTTGCTAATACGTGAAGCATGCTTTTTAACCTAGTACAGCAAGTTAGGCTCCTTCCAGACAAGCACTTCTTTCCATTTATGTGATGGCTTCACGTCTGCTTGCTTTTTATTTTTATTTTTTTTTAAATTCTACTAGATTGGACCAACACAGAACAACCCCGAAGGCTGAATAGACAGGAATGCACAAGATTACGACTCTGCACGTCTCGGGAATTTTTGCCTTTTCCAATCCAGAAGAAAGAACCGACTCCAAGCCTGTGTAAAGGGGGTGGATAGTTTTCCAAATGAAGCCACGTGAGGAATATGTAACAGAGACCTGTGTTTCCACCACATTTACAGACTGGTGAAGCCTGCAATGTTACGAATGCCATGTCTGAAAGAGGCTTTAGTGTTGTCAACAATAGCTGCCAGTAAAATAAGAACGGAGACGTTAACCCTAGCTCGCTTTTATAGCACACTGCAATGTCCACAAGCACCTTGTTAAAAACATGAAGGACAGCGGTACACCAGAGGTTAACATGAAAGACGCCCAATGAGGGGTTTGAGTCCAGATTGGCATAAACCTGCAGATCCTGAAGTCGCGTAAGAAGAGTTGGAAATTTTAACCTAGCAAATGGCTCTTGCTATAGCTATAAAGTTGTGCACACTCAACCGGACACTGCCAGGTAACCAACCAGCCTTCAACTATAAAATGGTAACAGCAGTCTGAGCAGATCAGGAATCGACCCAGGTGACCTAGTTAAATCTGCACATTTAGCACAGCTTTACGACTTGTAAATACTGCCTGTAATATAGCGGCTAACAAAAGCTTGTTCAGCTCTACTGTTGAGTCTGTCAAAATGCACATGGGTACAGCAGTTTTATTTTGTGTGTGAGTAAATACATTCATGATTTATTTATTTTTTTTTGGTATTAAATCTGGCATCGAGAATCATGGAATTTAAATTGTCCACTTGCACTGTGGCCTCCTTAGCTGCTACGTTGGCTGGTAGGATGTTGTAAGGCCCCTCATATAGTCTCCACCCTGTCACTATGAAGAGTCAGTGTGTGGTGCTTGAATTTAAAATGGATGCATGTCAGCAATAATGAGAAACCAGGTGGCACAAAGAACATATACTCAAAGGACAAACGGTCCGTCCATTTTTTTTTTTTACTCCTCCTCAACACCCACTTCATCTCTGTTCAAAAGAAGTTCCCACCTATGTATCCTGACCAAGCAGGAAGTGAAGTTTGCCCAGTCTGCCACAAATCGCCAGCTTTTTTTTTGTGTTTTAAAAACAACTTTATCTGCTGTTAGGTTTTTAAAAAGGGATGTCTAAATAAGGAGCCGTGACTGGGGAGAAGAAACAAACTTGCGAGCCACAGCCAGCTTGCTTCTTTTCAGTCGAGATACAGGTGGGAGCGTCTTTTGAGGAATCCTTGCAGGGCAGGAAAACAATTTTTATTGCCCCTCTGTCAGCTACATTGGCAGATTAATTTCCCCCCGCTTTCACTGCCAAGGTCGCTGCTAGAGCTGATCAACTTGGACCACAGTTCACCGGTGTAACACTTGATTTCCTGCCCTGCACCTTCACATTTCTCCTTTTTCTCTTTGCACCACCTCCTCTAAAAATCTAGTCTTTTTTGTCCTCTTCTTTCTTCTCCTCCTCTTCTGTGGGGTAGGAGTGCCATGTGAGGCGCTCCTCGTAGAAAGAGATCACCACCTGGGGACATTTGACGTTGGCCTCCTTGGCTGGGACGAGGTCTGCCTCGTCCGAGTTCTTCCTGTTTTTTTAATGCAAGAGAAAAGAAATGAATTTGAAGAACCCGCTTTTATTTTGGGAAAAAAAAAAAGAATTCTACTCAAGTAATGACCTTTTACCCACAACCAGCGGACTCAGGCACAGCTGTGCAGCTCTGCTACAGTGTGTCACACTCACTATATACATTCCCATTGCTATGCAGGAGATAAACAGCATATCATTTTGTAAATTCTAAATGGTTACACTACGGACACTTCTTAAAGACAAAGATGCCAAAGACAAAACACATTTCTTTTACAAAACTGATGTTATTTCGCTCTAAGAATCGTAGAAACACAAAACATAACCAGATGTCTAACCTGAACGGGATTACCTCCACCCGCTGTAGTACCGAGAGGAACCATGGCCTCCTTCATTTCTATTATAATGCTAGTTCCTGTATTTGTTACTCTTAGGCTGGACAGTTGTAATTTCATATTATCTGGCAGTCTTAAAAGCTCCTTGTAAAGCCTTCAGTTCATCTAAAACACCGCAGTGAGAGTGCTAACAGGGACTGCACAGACAGATCATGTTTCTCACATACTGGCTTCTCTTCACTGGCTTCCTCTTAAATCTAGAATAGAATTTAAGAATCCTCATGTGCAAAGTCTGGAACAAACAGATCCCATTATATCTGAAAGGCCTCAGAGTATCATATTTATCCCAACAGAACCCTCTGCACTCAGACTGCTGGCTTACTTGTGATTTTTAAGCGTTTGCAAAAGAATAATCAATTTTCTCATGACTTCAACAAAAACTGAATATGAAGAAGCTTAAGCAGCAACTACAGCAGCGCTCTTTGACAGGCTGGAATAAGAACACAGGTGTTCCTGATAAAAGCGTCCAGTGAAATTATACATTAAATAAACCTTGGATTCCAAGGAGAGTGAGATCAAAAAAGAACCTGCAGTTCAAGACATATGAGGTCTTTTCTAGCGAATCTGTCTCCTCACTTGCATTTAATACATTGTCACCTCCAAGTGACGGAGCTGAGGCCTCATCAGGACTCAAATGATTTTACATTATGACGTTACTATGTGACAATAACGATAACCCACCATTTCATCAGGAACATCAGTTCTCCGCTCGAGTCTGTCGCTCCAATAATCCGCTCAGGCTGCAGTCCTCTGCCAAAACCTCTGGCCTTCTCACCCTGGACAAAGGAGGTCAATCAATAAGAGTTAAGAGAGGACAAAAAAGCAGGAGATACCACTGCATGGACGTTAAAGTAATCGTGGACACACTACTGTAGGGTCTTCAAGATTTTTTTTTTTTAAAGTTAGGTTTCTTCAGTGATGCTCTCACCTCCTCCTTCTTTCTTTTGCTTCCACGCTCTTCTCCGTCTCCTGAGGCCTCGCTGACTGCTTTCCTTTTGCCCTCCTTCTTTTTCTCTTCTTTCTCTTTGTGTTTCTGCATGTACTCTGCGATGAGGTCGGGACAGTCCAAATTCTCCTCCGGCTCCCATGTATTGTCCTCACTAGTCACATGGGTGCAGATGAAAATGTGTGATTTGTGGACATTTCAGTTAAAGTTCGGTTGGTCTTTGCTGTGGCAATTTCTGCGTTTATTGCTCAGTTTTTCATTTTTCAATCTATTGCTGAGGCAACATTAGCATAACTAATACATAAGCTACAGAAAGAGATGATATTTGGCTAAGCTAAACAGGAAAAAAAAAAGAAGACAGACATCCATTTCAGAAAGCTAAAAGGGATCATTCCTTTTTTAAACCCAACTTTGTTATTTTGTGCAGGTAAACAAAAACAACAAACACTAAATTTATAAGAAAAATGCCTAATAAATAAGAGCAAAATGTGGAAGACACACTTCTACTTACTCCGAGAACCCCTTCCATTTTAGCAGAAACTCCACTTTGCCCTTCACCACTCGGCGGTCCAAAACCTTCTCCACCACATACTCCTCCTCCTCCTCTTCCTCAGCAGCTGCAGCTGTTGCTGCTGCTGGTGCTGGTGGTGCTGGTGGCGCTGCTGCGGCTGCTGCTGCAGCTGCAGGCTGTTCCTCCTCCTCAGCCTTCTTGGCCTTCTTTCCAGCTTGGGTCGCCAGCTTGACGTCTGCTAAGAGCACCTCTGGAGATCCTAAGGAAACAAGCGCAGAGGCAAAGATGAAATCTTCCATTTGATTAAAAGATGCACAAAAGAAATCACAGAGGACTTTAGGGTTTAAATTATCTCCCGTCTCCAAACCTAAAATTATGAATGAAATGTTGGCATAGCGTGTTCCTCACCTGCAGCACCTGGTCAGCCTGCAGGTGCAGCGACACCAAATATGCTCGAGTGACTGTTAACATGTGTTGTTGCCCAGCACGAGTGTATGAGCGGGAAACACTGAAATGGATGATGCTTCAAATGGTAATGACTAATTATGTTATTAATTACACATCACTGTTCTGAAATATTAATGATGGACTGACGGCCCATCAGTCAGGTTTTCACCAATAGAATTCTATGAATTTGATGCAAAATTTTATTACTATAAACTCTGAAATGTCTGTAGATAGCATAGTTATAACATAGTTAGTTAGCACTGATTCTCAGTACTTGACATTGGTTTACCTTTTTTACCACGCTT
>VUQH01023810.1:7842-48147 GCA_015106775.1 Etroplus canarensis
CTGTTGTATGTTTAGATTTTATTTTGGATTAGCATTAAACCTTGTGAACTGACTGTGCGCCTACGGCTCATCCCTATTGAAATGGGTACCTATCGCGGGTCACACAGAGATGCCACAGAGCGATGGAGCGATAAAGGTTCTAGAGATGAGGCCAAATCTGGTCCCACCAAATTGATAACACGCCGCTGGATTCTGTCTAACAGGGCCAGATGACAGGATGGGGCCCCAGCCCAGATATGGCTACAGTACTCCATGACAGGGCGTATTGTGGACTTATACAAATAGAGAATAGCAGCAAGAAGGAGGCTTTTTTGGCAACATCACTTATGTGCTTGTCCCAGGAAAGTTTACAGGTGTTATCAAGTTATGGAGTGATAAATCCAAATTGGACATTCCAGGTTTAAATTGTTAATATGTACAGAGGAGGTCAGGACAAAGATACAACAGTGAGTGTCTACAACCAACACTCATTGTCTGTAGCCACATAAAATGTGTAAAACACAGTGGAGGCTCTGTCATGGTTTGGGGCTGTATTTCAGCCAGTGCTGTTGGGAATCTTATCAAAGTTAAGAAATTATAAATGCAGAAAAGTGCCATCAGATTCTGGTCTGCCATGCAAAGGCTCCATTTTTCAGCATGACAATGAACCCAAACACACTGACAATGCAGTAAAAGCCTACCTGGATAGAAAAGCACACCACGAAACTCTATCAGTCATGGGTTAGCCTCTAACAGAACAGATCAAAAGTCAACTAACATCCAGAGACGAGCTTTGGAATGTCCTTCAAGAATCCTGGAGAACTGTTCCTGAAGACCACTTAAAGAAATGACAAGAAAGCTTGCCTCAGAGTTCAGGCTGTGTTGAAGAATAAATATTGACTTTCAAGCTTGTCAGAATTGTACAAACTCTGTTCTTGCCTTATGTACTGTATTTCCATTTATGTTTGCACATGGTTCAATAAATTAATATTATTGTAGAGTTGTGTTGCTAACCAAATTACACTGATCAAGCCTATTGACTTGACTTGACCTGTTAAGACGAACCATGACACCTAAATATAGGAAGGTGAAATCAATTTAAGATTGTTGTCAATGAGCCTTAAAGATCATGGAATCTGTAATTCAACTGTCTACACTTTTATAAATGGAATTTTTGTGTTTAAGCCAGAAACGTATGTCTCCTACCACACTGCAATGGTACTCATGATGTAATTAATTAGTTAAACCACTGCTGGCTACTCTGACTGCTGATGATTCCACTCTGTTGTACAGGGGTTGAATCAGAGGCAGTCAGTTGTGATAGTATTACACTCCACTGGCTGTTTATTAGGCATTTCTCCTCTTTAAGCTCCCAAATGTCACAAAACAATTCAATACTATTCATTACTCCAAAACATTAAAACTGAGCCTCATATTTAAACTTCAGAATGATAACAGATGATAACGATCAGTTCGATATACAGCTGACACATGATAACTTCATTTGTAATTAGGATAGTGTGAGCTTGATTAACAAAATGAGTTTAATGGAAATGAAATCATTTTATTATGTCAAAGCAATGTTATGCTATCCTCTAGCTATCTTTACTAGCTTCTTTCATGAAATGGTGTAAAACATGTGACCTATCGCAACATGCAAATGATGTCCATAAAACTCTTTAGTTGCAGGGGGATTATAAACTCATCCACTTTGCATGGAAAGTAAGTTTCCAAAAAAGGAAGGTGATGTCAGACGGGATGGGACTGTTGGGGTTTTCTCTCTAATATTGTGGGTTCTTTACCTGACAATATGAAGTGTCTTGAGGCAACTGTTGCCATGAATTGGCGCTACACATACAAAATTAAACTGAATTGGATTAGGGTTAGGATGTTTTAGTCAGTAGGTGGATGCACAGCCTTTCATAGACCTTACTCCTTGCAGCACAGATTAAAGCTCTTAGATCATGGGAGAAAGAACATCTAAGCATGACTAAAGACCAATCTGAGGCCTACTGGGAGGAATACATACAGGTTTCAGAAGCCGCTTCTACTCAGTAGTCCCAAATGTATTTTTTTCCCCCCTCAGAGAAAAAGGTTGAGTCATTGCCTCTAGCTAGCTTTTAAAATCAGTCATGGGTCACAGCTCCTGGGATGGTTTATGTGTGTCTATATTACATTACGAAGCTTATCCCAACAATCAATGGAAAACATGGACGGTTAATCTGAATGAATAAGCCAATTTACAGGACAGCTTTGGCTTTGTAAATGATCTGCACAAAGGTACTAATGACATTTTTTTTTACAATGTCGCCTGTAGTCAGACCAAGAAGGGGTGATAAGACAGATGATTGCCGGTTAATAAGAGTATAAAGAGAGAGAGAGAGAGAGAGGGTAGCAGCCAAGAATAAAACAGATCCAAGTAAGAGGGAAAGAAAAAAACAAATGGGTGTACAGATGCTGATTAAAAAATAAAAAAATTTTTTAAAAAGTAAATCCTAATTACCCTAAACCAACCTGACATACACTGATAAGCCACAACAACAAATACACTGGCAGGTGAATAACATTGATTACCTCATTAAAATGCAATGTTCTGCTAAGAAACCTTTGGTCCTGTCATTTATGTGAATGATACTTTGACACACAGTGACCAAACTCCTCAGATCACAACTGGAACATGCATCCCCATGTAGCCCTGCCTCCAATCTCAGTAAAGATTAGTTTAGTATTCAGTCGTGTAAATAAAAGTATTTTATGTCATGTCATTAATTAAGGGATGGACGAATCTGGTGACCTGTTGTGATGTGACCTAGCCAATCAGAATTAGCTCCCAGGAACCGTTGCTGCAGACCTTGATTACGTCACTTGCTGCAGTCGGCACTGTGCCCAAGCATCAGTGGTTTTACACATTATCCAGACGCTGTGCCAGTTAAATGCATGCTCTGGGGTTGAAATCGACTGTGCTGTATTGTTCTTTGTTCATAACCTCGCCTGCTCAGTATTAATAGCTTTTTCTCCTGATGAAACAATGGATATGAGGACAAGTTCAGCCCAACAAA
This sequence comes from Etroplus canarensis, assembly GCA_015106775.1. Lineage (NCBI taxonomy): Eukaryota > Metazoa > Chordata > Actinopteri > Cichliformes > Cichlidae > Etroplus > Etroplus canarensis. Next base: position 10,881 of record VUQH01023810.1, read on the forward strand.
ATGTCTCCATCACAGGGTAGAGATTCCAGATGTTCCAGTTAAGTTAATGGCAGGACAACCTACGAATTCCTGATGGGAGTTCCTCAACTGATTTGAAGACTGCGTTCTATCTCCACTTCACAGTGGGATAGATGTATTCATGAACACAGGCTTCCTTCTCCCCTACGCCGTGTGTGTGTGTGTGTGTGTGTGTGTGTGTGTGTGTGTGTGTGTGTGTGTGTGTGTGTGGTAGGACTGAAAAATATACAAACACAGATTGGGTGACAACAATCGAACAATGAGCTGACATTCACTGAAGAACTAAACTCAGAGGCATGCTTAACTTATGAGTGCACTTCATTTTTTTAGTTTGTTATTTTGGGAGGAATATTTATATTATAGTTTTGTGCGCTTTACATTTTAATGCAAATTTACTCTTACGTTGTCTTTCATTAGTGATGATCCATCTCTGGGCTCCTCCTCTTTCTAGTGCTTCTCATACTGGTCCACAGATGTTTCCTTATTCTCATTAATTAAGTGTAGCCACGGTTACACACAGGATGCACCAGAACAAGCCTGATTCACCCAAGATACACCCCAAAACCCACAGGACTTACAAGATCTGTTACCCACATCCTGGTGCCAGATAACAGAGGAAAGCCCCAGAGGACTGGTGTCCAAGTCCCAAAGGGACAAACAGCAGCACAAGGGGAAGCTATAAATACTAAACAGGTGGTTTAATGCTGTGTCTGTGTGTGAAGTACAAAGTTTAGATACTAAACCTTATCAGATGAGTTTACTAAGTGGTCAAATGTGCTAATTTGGCTTTTAAAAAAAAAACCAAACCACTGACAATGAAATGACTCCGCCAGTATGCCTCTGCCTTGAATCGAAACATGTGCGTCCTCGACCTTAGACCAAGTTGGTTAATATCCAGCAAACAAGTCAGCTCCTATAGTGGTTATTTTTGTAACATACAGATGGCTGGCTGCACAGATGGACAGATGCACAGACCTCAAAAATGTCATCAGTTCTTCTACTCATTATAATGATCAAGTATACGAAATATACAGGATCCAGCCCAACGGTAAGCTCCTAAAATGGCAACAAGAATTTCACTTGACCTTTCACCTTATAATCGCATAAATGTTTTTAGGTCTTCTGCCCACTATTGGTATTGACCACAAAAAGTTAAGTAAAGTTTCAGCAAATAAGTCAGCTCCTTTAAATGAATGAACTATTTGGAAAAAATGCTTCCATGGCAGAAGCACAAAAAGGAAAAGAAAGGCACAGAGTTGGGCCTAATTAGTAATTTAATTCACTTTTAAGTAATTCTTTGAATCTGCAGAATCTTCTTCATGCCTGAAAAACGTTGCTTAAAATGTTTTAAAAGAGAATTTAATTATTAAACTCAAGCTTCATGTTGTGCAGATCTTTCCCTCTTTTATAACTTTTCTTGTGACCTGTGGTGACATTTTTGTCTTGCACCTGACTATATCTACCTTTTTATTGTGGCAAACCTTGGTCTCTTTACAGACTACTGACATGCCAGATTTCCGCAGGATTAATATTTCAGATAACCTCTGCCAGTAAAGCATATCACAGGTAGAGCCATGCATTACAAGTCCTATCAAATCAGGCTTTACGGAAACTCAAGGAACTACAGTGATATTGTCTTCAGAGGTGAAATGAACATGTTAGGTTGAACGCTTGTCTTTCAGGGAAACATTCTGCGGATGATGTCGATGCCAGAACCCCACTCCGGATTAGATCTGACAGGAGACTAGCCAATTAAACATCACTTCCATCTGCCCTTTTCACTGCCCACGCATTATAGTCTGCTCCTGTAAAGTGGGACTGCTTCAGTCACAAATGATTTTCAAGAGATGAAACCTGTTAAGAAAAATGACTCTGAACAGTAAGCAAGCTATTAAATAAGGCACAAACTCCTCCTAAAACCAGCAAATGGCCGTCCAAATGTTAATTTGCTGAACAGCCTGCAGATGATGCAGAACATGGCTTTCACCTTCCCCTGCCATACATAATTCATGCTATTGACTGGTGAGGCAATGCCACTTTCATGCACCAAGCTCACAAAGTGGTGCCACTTTCACACACCGACACAAGCCAATGAATCCACACCAACTGTGCAGTAACACTTAGCACACAATTGATGTTGGCGTGTAATGTCCAGACAAGATACAGGCATGCTCACATTTCTGTCTTTGTATTGCTTCACAAAGACAAGCATGTACACACTCTCATAAAGCAACTGAAACCACAAAGAGAGCCTCACAATATTGATGAAAGAGCCAACAAGAAAGAAAATTAATCTCTTGTGAACGTAATTTTTGAATTTATAATCACTAACCATGACCAGTCATGCATTAAGTTGTATACAGGAGCATATAACTGAGAACTGCCACAGCCTACGAAGAATTATTCATGGTCTAAAGCGTCAGTCCCACAGGGAACATTAAATATAAATTTCTGTGTGCTGCTCAGTCTGACCCACTTTGGAGGATCCAGCAACTGCTGCCACAGAAGCAGCTTTTGGCTCCTCCTCAATACCAAAAGGACTGCTGCCACTATAAAGCCCTCTTTGATTAACCTCCCTGCCAAAAGGCAACTACCATATGACTCCTGCATTTCTCTGGTAGGAGGAAGACTGACAACAAAACAGTGAGAAAATAAGTAGCCAGCAAAGAGTACAAAGTGTGGATAAGGGTGCGTCTAAAAGTCGCACGGGCTGCATTTCAACATGGATTTGCTGCATTGAACACATTCCCAAGATCGAATCTGACCAGATGGCTATGATCATAGGAGTGGAATTTATCTCTGGACCGTGAGGGGGAGTGATAGGTCTTGGAAACAATACACATTGTAAAGATTTGCAATTCTGTCTTTGAAAGCCAAGACACAAATGAATATTTAATCTTGTGGCATGAAAATATGACACATTTGAGATATGTGGGAGAGTAGCAGGTCTTTTGCAAAAGCATGACAAGTCATCTTTATCCATCTTCGATATAAGCTTCAGTAACAGAGCTATTTGATGAAAAAGTGCCAAAACAGATGGAAATGTCTGGACAACATTAGAGAAGAGGAAAAAAAAACTGTTGTTTGATAATCCCATTCTAATTTTAACCCAGTCTTTTGCCCAAGTGTATAAATTAAAGAGGAGTGCTCAAAAATTGAGGTGATCTTTCATGAGAAATTGAGTTCAACATACATATTTACTGTATAATCACTCCAGGAAAATAAATATTATGGTTTTGTTCACTTACCAAAAGATGATTTTTATATATATATACAAGGTTAAAGGTTCCTAATTCCATAGGAGTTACCATGTTGTACCATCATGTTTCTACAGTAGCCCAAAATGGACACACAGACCCAGATACTAGCTCTTTGCATTTCTGCTGGCTAGTGTTTCAGAATCAGAATACTTTATTAATCCAGGGGGGATTTGCATTATTGTTATACATGCACAGTTCTCTATAAATAAATAAATATAATTCCAAAGGCAGAAAAATGAAGATTAAATATACAACATGTATGTATCAAATTTAAATGCAACATAAATAACTCCAAAGTTAAACATTATAGGCAATATGTACAAGATGAGGCAACAAAAAGAAACTAGTTAAGGTGTCACATGGAAGAATTACAGACTTTGATGTCCACAGGTAGGAATGATGATTTCCTGTGGTGTTCTGTGGAGCATCATAGTGGAATGAGTCTGCAGCTGAACGTGCTCCTGTGTCTGTCCAGCATGTCATGAAGAGGGTGTGAAGGATTGTACGACATTGTCCTTTACTTGGATTGTCTTTTCTGAAGCCACTGTCAGAGAGTCAAACACCCCCCCGTTGGTGACCGCTACTCTTGTTCTGCTGTTCCAGCACACTGCAGCACAGAGGATGGCACTGGCTACCACAGACTCAAAACATCCTGAGAATCACCCGGCTGGTATTGAAGGACCTGAGTCGTCTCAGAAAATAAAGACAGCTCTGGACCTTCTTTGTGTTTAATGAAGTTCAGTTTATTGTCAATGTGAACACCGAGATGGTGGTGGTAGTAGTAGTAGTAGTAGTAGTAGTAGTAGTAGTAGTAGTACCATAAGATGCTATTACAATGCAGAACAGTTATCATTATGCATCAGCTATTACTTTTATGCTGAAAAAACTAAACTCCTAATTCCTAAATCTTACGGAATTCAACTGTGGGTTTTTAAAAGTTTCTTAAAAACGCTGCGAGAATTAACTTCCCTCATATTTTGAGGTAGGCTGTTCCATAATTTGGGGACATAAACAGCAAAAGACACATCCCCAGTTCTTCTCTGAGAGCAGTAATGATATCTAACAGTTTGACAGCAGAGGATCTGAGAGTTCGAGTTGGGATTTAAAGTGACCAACTGTTATAAATATAAAATGGTCTAAGATTGTTCAAGATTTTATAAAGTAGTAAGAGTATTTTAAAATCAGTTCCCAAGGATACTGGAAGCCAGTGTAAGTGCTAAGACTGGAGTGATGTGCTCTTTGTGATATCTTCTAGGTAATAACCTTGCGACAGAGTTCTGATTAAGCTCCAGTTTACCGATGGTCTTTTTGGAGAACCAGTAGAAAGAGCATTGCAATAATCAAGTCTACTAGAAATGAAAGCATTAACACGTTTTTTTCAGTCATGCCGAGTCAGGAAGGTTCTTATACTGGCAAGATTCCTAAGATGGAAGAAGACGACCTAGGTAAGAAAATCAATGTGGAATTGTGGTTTGACCTTATCAGCCAGTCTCCCTCAAATATTAATAAGAAGGTTGTGTTTGGATTTGGGGCCAATTAACAGAATTTCTATTTTGTCTTTTTTTTTTAATAGGTTATCTATTTGTTAAGGTTGACTAAACATAGTGCTAGCCAGCTCAGTATGTCGTTGTCTTCTGGCTCTACAGAAGCGCATAGCTGTGTATCATCTGCATAACTGTGGTAATGAATGTTGTGCATTTACATGTGCATCTAGCCCAGAGGTCCTTGCTTCTGCACACACAAACCTCTGGAGTGGAAATACTTATGGATCTGGCCATGAAGACTATTTACCCCCCTGATGGCCACTGCAGGTTCTCTGACATATTTGGACACTAAAAGGGGGTAGGTATTCAAGTGTTGCAATCTGCATTCTCATCAGTAGGTATCACTAATTGCTACAATCTAGGTGAAAATCTAAAATGGACCCCTGAGATCACAAAAACATAAACTCTACTGACTAGCTGTGCTTTTAATTTCAGAAGTGGTATGTTTAAAAGAAAAAACCTCACACATCTATGGTTAATGAAATGTATCTTCAAAAGCTCCATTTCTTGTGGAAGTGCCATGTCTTGTTTGGCTTCCACATTATGACTGATAGTCAGCCACACACATTTGAACATTTTGTTTTATCAATTAATTACCATTTTTATGCAAAGGCCAGAGGATGACCTTACTCAAACCATTAACCCTGTAAGTAGATAAAGGTCTTTTTCCACAGTGTTCCATCATTCTGCAATAATTTGTGCAGAAGGTTAATTATGTCCTTCAACTCATTTGTGGACAGGCCCTGCACAAGATAATGGCACAAGGGCAGCCACAGAGAGAACATGACCAGGTGACAACACCACAAGCTATGCTCCTGAGGGACAACTTGTTAACTGAAAGACTCATTAAAGCAGAATTTAAATAATTCATTCAGCATGTCAGAAATGTCCTTTCTGAGTCAAATTTAATTTCTTTCCAAAGCTGTCATGACATTTGGAGTTTGTTCTTATCTGCGCCTGCAGTGCAGCCCCTCAGGAGAACTTTAAAATCACTCACCTGACACCTTGCCTGGTACTCCTCATGTCGGAATCTCGCTCACTCTCTCTCTCTCCCTTTCCCTTCACTCTGCACTCTTCACTTCTCACTCCGAGAGCAAATTTTAAGACAAGCGGTTTGATGTTCAAAGCAAAAGGGCTTGAAAGCTTTCCACCAACCACCCAGACTCAAAACTTCCCCTTCAAAGTAAAACATAAATTGGCTCAAGAAAAATTATTCACACTGGACACAAACATGAGAAGACTTTTTCCCTGTGGATGTGGCAAGCTTATTGCAAAAAAAAAAAAAATACAAGATGCCTAGAAATGGAAAGAATCTTCACATTAGGATGAAGACAACTTTGCTGAGGAGGAGCATAATCTCTGTACATAAACCTCCTTTTGGCCCTGTGCACCCCTAAAAGTTTATTAATTTTTTGCACCTGTCAAACTGAACTGATAGTTGCATATATGCCCTGCAAATGTATTTCACTTTGACAATTTTTCAAATCCCATTTCAATACCCAACACATACTACTACAACTGCATTTGCTCTACAATCTACGTAACAAACTGGAAGATGATGTTATTGGACTGCAATTTTAATAATGCAAACTTAAGTTATATACATCCAAATATATCTAAATTTTCATTACAAAATTACTCTCAAGGTCCTGAAAAATCTTACTTGCAAGCTTGTCTTCAACTTAACTTGAATACCAAACTATGAAATGCCTCAAAAAGTATTTTCTCCCTCTTCTCTGTGGAGTCTGTTTCCAGCATCACAGGCATAGAATATTAAAGGCTGAAGCCTGTTAGGGACAGTTAAAATTAGCGTTCCTTGCACTGCATGCAAAGCATTAACTGCTAAAGAATTAAAAACTTTTTTCTTTTTTTTTACATAGCTCCCCTTTTTAAGAGGCTCAAAAGTAATGGGACAGTTAATTGATAAGCCATTCCAAAGCCAGGTCCTGGGTTTTTTGTATTCTGGTTTTTGTATATTATACTCTCTGCATATGTTTGAGCCACAGTTTTATCCCTGCCCATGTTTGGTTTTTTTAGTTCCCTAAGTGTCTCCTGCTGTGTTGTCTTTTGCCTAGTTCAGTTTTGTTTCTATGTTTTCAGTTGTATTCTCATTTCCTGTTTTAATAAGTAGTTATATCCCATGCACTGTGCTCCGCTCCCTCCTGTTTCTCATTATTCATTAGTGACAAGTGTATTTACAGTATACCCCTGTCTCTCCTTTGTTCAGTGTTGTGCTGTCTGTTTTGTTAGTTTTCTCATTCCATGCCATGCCATTTATTGACTTCTCCTCATGCTTCATGCCTTAGTTTTGCACTTATTGATGAACTTTTTTCAGCTTCTAATAAAGCCACCTTTGTATTCACCTCTCCAAGTCTGGACTTGAAGTTCCGCACACTGGGTCCACATCTTGTCCTGAACCCTGACAGTATGATGTGACCAAGATGGATCCAGCAGGCTGTGAGTTTCGGCAATGTCAGTGGGTGACTCTTTCTGAAAGCGGACAGTGGAGCTTAAGACATGGCTCACGACAGAGTATAAGCCCATGTTCAATGGGACTCACCTGACCTTGAGGGCCAACACCAGAAGACTCCTCATCCCTAGTTCCTGTGTCAGGGTTCCCCTCTCTAGTTCCTATGTTGTAGTTTCTGCTTGTAAGCTCGAGCCTGAGTCCTTAGCTTCTGTGTCTGAGCCTTCTAGTTTTCAATACTAAGCTTTCTTGTGTTTCAAGTTTCTGCTTTCTGGGCAGCTAGCTCCCCCTGTTTCTGTGTCACCTGATTCGGCGTCTGTGCTCCTGTTTTCTCTGTCTGAATCCAAACCTTGTATCCTTAGCTTCAGTCACTCCGGTCGCATCAGCCACAGTCTCGCTTATCTTTGTAGCGTTCGCCTCAGCCACTACCCCCTCCACAGCCACAGCTCAGCTAGCCTCACGAACTCTCCATGTTCTCATGCTTCTCAGTCTTAGTTACTGCTCACCAATTCTCCCAGCCTGAGCTCTGCTGGTTCAAACGCTGGCCACCTAAGAGATGGTCTCTGCTCCCTTGTCGCCAGCCCCCACGTGGGCCTCCCGAGAGGTGGTCTCTGCGCATTCTTTTCTGGCTTCCATGCTGCCCCCTTAGAGAAGTGCTCCCTGTGCCTTCTACCATAGAGGTGGTCTCAGGTCCTTCCGCCGCAGTCTTTCGGAGCAGCCCCTTCACAGCCACCATCACCTTCTCCAGCCTCCAGCATGGCCCCTATGACTTCTGCAACTTGGACTATGTTTGTTCCTGATTAGCAGCTTTTCTTTTCAGTTACTGAAGGCGGTGAAAGACTTACAAGCAGCAGTGACTGAAGGCTGCTGCAGGAAAGCCCTGGGGGAGAATCTCAAGGAAAAAAAATACAGCATTTGGTGATGTTCATGGGTTTCAGACTTCAGGTATTCATTGACTATCATGTGAGTTTATCCCATTACTTCTGAGCCTCTGAAAATAGGGACTGTAAACAAAAATGTCTAAAATTCCTAAAAAAAAAAACTGCAGTTCTTTTTTTAAACACCTTAAATTAAAGCTAAAAGTCTGCACTTCAGTCACATTTCAACTTTCAGATGTTAAATCTACTATGGTGGTGTACAGAGGCAAAATTACATAATAGTAATAATGTATCTATCCCAATACTTATGGATGTAACTGTATTTTCCAATGATAGATTTTTTTTAGGAAATGATTTTTGATTCTGGACTCATCCATTTGAAGATTAAGAACTTGTGTTTATCATAACGCACACACACGAATCTTGGTCATTAACAGGACCGAAGTGTTGGTGGACTACAACAGCCATTCATCACCAAGACACAGACAAGTATTGTGTAAACTACTCCCGTATAAAGGGGAGTAAGCCCTTTTATTATTATTATTATTATTAGTAGTAGTAGTATTAGTAGTAGTAGTATTAGTGGTAGTATGGTGACATTACTGTGGGGAACCTTTAAAATCGGTTACAAAATGAAATACACTGATTGATAAGCTTTTGAAACACTGTTTAACTGATACAGTGTACAGTATGTATCATATGAACCCTTTAACCACAAGTGCTTACATTTTAATAGACAGCTACATGTCTTATCTCCTATAAAACACCTGAGCTAAATAAATGGACCTTACTGTTACTGGCTGCTCAAATTAAACCAATGGAAAACTTTAGTTTTACAGCAAAATGCAATGCATGAAAGCTTCTGCCACATGAAATCCGTATGGAATTTATTTAATCTTCATGAATCCATAGTATGCTTTTGTTCTCAGTTCATGATTAACTTGCTGATTAGAAAAAGCCATATGAACCATCCCTTCTGTTTTCATGAAAGCACACATTTCCAGAGCTTGCATATGAGATGCTGATTTTGTTGCATATTGACAAACCCCTGCTTGCGTACCAATTATTTTATGTTTAAACTGAGCAAAAATACTACACAACTTATCTCAGGAAAGTGAGGCACTCCTTTGTTTCCAACACAACAGCAAGAAGCATCTCAAGGAGATTCAGCTGGAGAATACTATGCTAAGCATAGCAAACAAAAGCAAAGGCTTGGTGTGAATTTCACATTCGAGTCACTACCCAAGTGTGAACATCACTGTCAGAATTTGTGAGAAAGATCAAATCTCCAAATAACGATAAGGAAGAAATATGGTTGTGTGGTAAAGCTCAAAGCATTCTCTGCTCTCTGTGATTCACTCGCTTGCTTCTTCGGTTATTTTGCTACTGTGCTGTATTCATTTACTAATTTACAATGTTAAGGAAAAATAAAACAAACCAAACCTAAAAAGGCCACCTTCCTATTTTTTACTGACTGTTTCATCACTGCATTATATTGTGTTTTAAAATCACTGCACTTGTTAGTACATTCATTATATATTATGTACACTAAGGACAAAACAGGAGCTACAGGAGCTTTTAAGACATCAAATTCTAAATCCATATGGAGTTGGTCCCCCATTTGAGACAATACCAGTTTCCACCCTTCTGGGAGCATTTGTGAGGTCAGACAGTGATGGATGTGAGGGCCTGGCTCATAATCTCTGTTCTAGTTCATCCCAGAGATGTTAGATGGGGTTGAGGTCAGGGCTCTGTGAATAGAACTGGTCCCAGGCAAATGCCAGAAAAAACAACTCCACGGCATTATCCCTCCTCCACCAAACTTTTTTAGTTGGAACAATGCAGTCAGGTAACGTTCTCCTGGCATTATTCAGATTTAGACTTGTCAATCAGAATGCCATATAAAGAAGCATGAGCTGGCACTCCACAGAATATGCTTCCACTGCTATGGAGCTCAGTGGTGACATCCTTTGCACCACTCCATTTGATGCAAGGCTTGCATGCAATTGCTCCACCATGTCAATTCATGTACAGTGCCCAGTATACAGCTTTTGTGTTGATATTTCAGATGAGGTATGGAACTCTGCAGTCAGTAGAGCGTTGGTGACTCTTACACACTATGCGCCTAAGCACTCAACAATACCACTCTGTAATGTTGTCTGGTACTTTGTGGCTGGGTTGCTGTGGTTCCTAAATGCTTCCACCTACAGTTGATTGTGGATTAACTAGGTCACACTGCATGCATTTTTATTGCTATGCAGATGATACCCAGCTATATTTAGCCATGCATTTATTACTTCTAGGCTTGATTATTGTAATTTATTGCTATCTGGCTATTCTAAAAGCTCCCTAAAGTCTTATTGTTGAGGTTTTCTCTCTAACACTAGGGTCGTTACCTAACAGTGTAAAGTGCCTTGAGGCAACTTTTAGTGGGAATTGGCACAATATAAATTAAACTAAACTGAATTGAATTTTTAAAAAATATACAAAATAGCCATTAGCCATTGTGCTAATAGGATAGCACAATGGTGCTATTACAGCACCACTATTAGAGCACAAGTCTGGAATCCAGTGAGCTCTTTAGAATGGCCCATTCTTTCACACTTGTTTGTAAAGATAGACTGCATGCCTGGATGCTTCATTTTAACCACCTGTGGCAATGGAACTGAATGAAAAATCTGAATTGAGTGATGAAGAGTATTAAAATAGAATATGGGCAATATGTTAATAAAACATCATGGGTAGTGTAGTACAACAATATTATACTTCAATATAAAAAGTTTTAAGGCTTTGCAGGTTTACTTCCTAGAAAAAAATGGAGCCATGCAAAAAATGTGAAAAGCAATTTAAACAGTGAGTCATATAATGAGTATAAAAAAATGCACTTATCAAACTCAACAACATCTGTACAACAGACTCTAGGTAATAATGCATTTCTAATTGGAAATAAAACAACGTGTTCAAACTGCGCCACAGAGACTGACCTCCCTGAAATAGAAATTGTTTTTCCTTTTTCATAAGATTAATGTCACTTTAGACAAAGAAATACATTTGTTTTGCCAGCATGATAATATATTAATCTCTTATTCCTGAGCTCAAACACTACACTCAAAACTACCAGTGCTAACGACCAAGCAAACTCTTATCTCTGTCTTACTAGTTCTTTGTTCCGAGACAACTTTTTATTCACTTTAATCAGTATGGATAAATATATCTTCAAAGGATCAGCATGATCTTATTTTTTAATCATAGTGGAAGCCAATTATTCCCTTTTAAATGTTATGATTAAATTAAAGGTAATGGCATTGACAACAGAGACGCTCTAAGGAGATAACTAACCGTAGGGGGACAGAGCCTTCAGTAAATAAATAAATAGCCTGACATTTACATTAGAATTAGTTTTGCGGTCATCATATACACACACAGGCACACACAAAACACATACTTTAGGTGCAGTCATTTGGGAAAGACCCATTTCTGAGTCTTTAAAAACCAAGTTTGTGAAAAAAAAAATTTTTTTTCTCTCTCTCCATGAAAATAATTCAGGAACCTCAGTGGTCCTCTGTACTCTGAAGACTGTTAGAACATGTTTTATTTATTACTGATGTCAATGTGAAATTTATTGAATAATTATGAACTTCAATGTATAATTTCAGAGCCAGAATATTCACAAGAATATTATAATTATTTTAATAAATTAATAAGTGCAATATTCTTAGTAGCATGTTTTCCTCTTGGTGATACAGAGCCAATCAAATGTAATAAAACAAATGGTAAATGCTATTTTAACATGTCGGAATTAAATCCCGCTTTCACTCTGCACAACTCAGCTAGGTGTGCCACTTAACCTCAAAAGGCCTTTTGAATTGCCACAATCAGAAAAATCCCTGGACGCTCAATCCTACTCTGACCCCCACCTTGAGGAAAGGGTTCAGCAATGCTGGAAGAGACATTACACCCACCGTGCCCCCCAAAGAGGAGTTGGGCATCAAACGGTATGCATACGATGGCTAGGGCAAAAACACCACGCCGTGCTTTGGGTAAGGTTTTGGTGTTGAACAGGACCCAGCGCCTGCCTCCATGAGCACCCCGGCAATAAGGAGATATCGAGAACGCTGGGTTGTCCGGACGCTGGTGAGGCCCAGCCTACACTTGAGGCTTGAAGCACCCAGAGCGGAAATTTGGGAGACCCCAACACAGGCCACAGGTTTGTAATAATGGACGAACTATCTGCCCACCCTCCATAAGTGGACTGCACCAGATTGGCGACCTGTTCAGGATGTACTCCACCTCTCACACTATGACAGCTGGGATATATATGATATGTGGCTGCTCCATCAGCTGCAAAGCCAAATCATGAGCACAAAATTACGTCAAAGATGCCTCCATAGCAAGAATTTCTACGAATCTTTCTAAAATATTTTTTGTGAGGCTCCTTTAAAACCTGTCGCTCTGAAAGTGTTGCATTTTTTCTTATTTAGCTGATGGTAGTTTTCCTGCTGAAACAGCAGAGAAGTTCAAATGGTACAGGATCTCATCCCCACTTATGCAGCCAAAGAACAATCAGTAAATGCTGCTGATGGTAGTAATTGTTCACCTCTGATACTGAACAACTGCATAAAGACCTTCTCATGTTTGGAGCAATACAGACACAGTCATAGGTGATCACCTAAATTTAAATTGGATAAGGTTTTTGATTTTTAGAGGCCAATTCCTGGAACCTTTTAATCACACTTTGCATAACAAATTTCAGAATCAGAATACTTTATTAATTGCAGGGAGGGGGACTTGCATTGTTATATATAAATCTGAAGTCAGAAAAAGTAATATTGAAGGACGCAAGTCATCTCAGGAAAAAGAGATAGCACTGGCCCTTTTTTGTAGATAGTTTCTGCGTGTTTAATGAAGTTCAGTTTATTGTCAGTTTGGCTAGATGTTGTGAGTTAGCAATGCTGTGAACATATATGTGAATGTGGGCACTACGACATTAGCCATATCAAAACCTCTTGCCATTTCATGCTTGAAGCAAAGTGTTTTCTTCAACCCTCATTGTAGTCATCCCAGCCTCAGTGATTAAAGCTTGTATTCCTGCAGTTCCACAGAAACCAGCAAATTTTCCCCACCATGGGATGTTCGCCTTTGGCCTGTTTTGTCTCCGTCTCCCTTGTGTCTGTGCAACCTCTCTTCTTTCATGCTCATATGTGTGACGCAGCCTAGACAGCTGGAGGTCAAGAGTGGCAGGAAGTGTAGGTCTGCGAATCTCACCTTGGTGAGACCATGGCATTTGACATAATTGATAGGGCAGGGAATAAAGGAAGACAGAACCTCCCTTGAAAAATGGTAGAATTTCCTCTGGTGGAGCGCTGCACTTAATGGCAATGATTTAGGGATAAACGATGGTGGGAGTTGGAAACATGTGGAGAAAAATGCAGCTAATCCAGATGACAGCAATGACACCATTGTCACATCAGGGAATTGTCCACCTCACTTTGATTTCACTCAGTGTGACCAAAATCATTCAAGGCTAATCTCTCTGTTTTCTTTTTCTTTTTTTTTTTTACCATGTGGCACTTTGTTCACAAAGCAGGTCAACAAACATATAGCGCATGCTGCAATTGTGGCGGAATGTGAGTAATTGCAGTAGTTTCGACTCAATCTTATAGATTTCATCAAGGCCATAATTTCCACTCACTTCAGAATCCAATTTTCATGTTTGGCTCGATCGTGATTAAAACTATAAAATTTGAAAAAAAACATTTCATAGTAATTTCCCTTTTTTCCCAGACCTAACAGAGATTACAGTCTAACCTTGATTTGGCATCCGAAATTCACCATCTTCATAACTGGTGTCACAAATATGCTAATTTCATCTCCATTAGGATATAATATTATGGAAGGTTAGTCCAATTCTGTGTGGCTTTTCTTCACTCTTAAAACAATTGTAGAAACATGTCATGCAGACACTATATGGACAAAAGTATGGGGCCACTCTTATTAATCACTGAATTCAGATGTTTGATTCAGTCCCAGTGCCACAGGTGTATAAAATCAAGCAGCTGGCCACGCAGTTTTTCTGAGGCTAGCCTAGGCCCCTTAGTTCCACTGAAGGGAACTCTTGATGCTTCAGCTTACAATGACATTTTGGACAGACCTACGCTTGCAACTTTGTGGAACAATTTGGGGAAGACCCCAGTGCACAAAGTGGGCGTCATTGAGGCATGGTTGGATAAGTTTCATGTGGGAAAATTTAACTGGCCCACACAGAGCCCTGACCTCAACCACATCCAACACCTTTAGGATGAACCAGAACGGAGATTGCAAGTCAAGCCCTCTCATCCAACATCTGTGTCCGAACTCACAATTTTTTTTCTGGATGAATGGGCAAAAAGACTCCCACAGACACAATCCAAAATCTTACAGAAAGCCTTCCCAGAAGAATGGAAACTGTTACAGCTGCAAAAGGGGGACCTACTCTATATCAGTGCCTATGGATTTAGTATAGGAGGTCATAAAACTCCCGTATGGGTTAGGGTTATGTTGAGATGTTGCAATAATTATTGTAACTTTGTTTATTGGGCTTGGAAATAATTCTGCCATTCATAATGTAACCAAGTCAAAAGCTTAAACACACAAATACGTTCATTGGATTGTAAATACACAGTCTTTTGTCTACTTCTAATGTACATGTACCCTTAACTAACAGATTTACGTGTCTCTTGCTTTACATCTTTCCACTGGCACAGTCTCATTCACGCTCTGCTGTTTTTTCTGCCTTGTTTAGCTGCACAAAAATTAATCAAAGGGAGAATGATAAAAATTTTCCCTTTGTGTGCTCAGCCACATCTGGTCAGGTGCTGGATAACTGAAAAATCACCGGAGGACAATTTGGGTGAGATTTCATCACTGCGATGATGAAATCCAATTGCAATAAAAACAAGACACAAACTCCAGCTTTGAAAGACTCACCTCTCATCATTGCTTTTACTGTCAATCTCAGTAGGTGATTTTTTATTTCCTGTGTCCCTTAATGGCTTAAATTACTTTCTAATTCTCGTTCGCAGTGAGTAGAAAAAGACAAGTGAGGCTTTCAGAAGCATACGGCTTAAAAGGATAGTCCAGGTTATTTGAAGTAAGTTTGCACGCGGTAGATTGAGATCAGCATGGCCCCGGTTTGGAAAAGCAGCGTATGTACTAAATGTACTGGTGTGGCAAGGTTATGAACAAAATATAGATATACTCAGCTAAAAAATATATCGGCTTGAATGCTAGCTTATAATATTTTGCCGCTTTAGTTTGTGCTCAGACAGTCCTTTCCAGCGACCAGATGAAATCACCATAATGCATTTAATTATTGTTTAAATTTACCAAACCTCAACCGGATACGAGCTGAGAGCCCTCACTTCAAAACTGCATACTCCCAATGGAAAAAGCCTGGCCTGTCACTAAGACACAATGACGTCTCATAGGTAGCCCTATTTCCCTGTGGCACGGTCATCGCAGAACTGCAGTACGCAAACACATACTGACGTACAGTGTGACATTGTTATTCAAGGTCTGAAAGTTCTGCTACAGAGTATAACAAAAATAAAAAAAGATACAAAGATTACAAAAATGATGTCCTAAAATCTCCACCTTGCAAACTGCAAACAAAGACTAGGTGGGAAGGAGAAAGTGGGCAAATATAGACACTCAAGGGACACAAACCTAAGATAAGAGGTGTGCAGCTAGTGTTTGAGATTTCTTTTTAAAAAAGAGTCAACAGATAAACAGATAAAAGGTTAGACAGCTGTGTTGTCGACAGTTAAAAGAGAACGACAGAAGTGAAGATGTAGGGTGGAGCTGGTAAACTGACAGCTGACAGTATAAACATAAGCTACATGCAGCACTAACTCTCACTGGTGTGTTTTCAAGGAGTAACACAGGATAGTTTGGTTTTAGATATATTTGTCCCACTAGCTGCAGGGCATGTAGGTTGGCAGTCTGCATGTTTGCAGGAGAGCTGGATAAGTTCATGTCAAGTATCAAGTCAATCACAATCAAGACAAGTCAGAGGCTACTTTGAAGAGACTTGAGCCAACTTTAAGTCCCAAGTCAACTGAGACGTTCAATTTCAACTCAAAATTCTATTAACTGCTTTTTTTTATTATGTAACTGAGACTAAAGGCTAAAAAACTTTTTTTTTTTCTAAGTCGAAAGTCAAGTACTCTATTTAAAAAGTAAAGTGAAGTCTGATCGGGTCACTTTTAGTCATATACCATCTGGCCTAAATGCACATCAACCAACTAAAAACAATCTATTCCTAATTTGAACAACACTTTTACAAACCGGAGAAGGCAATGTTCCACATGCCAATAGCCAGTTTTGACAACCAGCGACTGGACAACCAGGACCCCCGCTGCTAACCACCTTCTGATCCACACTGCACCAGACCCCTACAGCGCCTCTTGCAGGTGGGCACACAGCAGAGGTTGGCCTGTGTTGTTCTTTTGGGCCGAACCCGGCCGGGCCCCATGGGCTAGAGCCCAGTTACTGGACTCCGTATCCCAGCCAAGGTAATCAAATCCTTTGTTTTGTTTTGCAAACAGGAGGTTTTCTAAATCACTCTTAGCCTGGCCCAAAAACGCATCAAAAGTAGCCAATTGAGGTGGTTTTGGGTTCCTGACGAGAATGCCTCCTAGGTGAGGTGTTCCAAGCACATCTACAGAGAGGAGGCCCTAGGGTGAACCCAGGACATGCTGGAGAGATTACATCTCTTGGCTGGCTTGGGAGATCTTTGGTGTCCCCCTGAAAGAGCTGGAGGAGGAGGCCTGGGAGAGGGAGGTACGGGTGTCTCCACTCAGGCTGCTGCCCCAACGACCTGGATAACTGGCAGAAAGTGGATGGATGGACGGATGGATGTGAGAAAGCTGTTAATATTGTAGGGTCTTTACCTCACAGTATAAAGCACCGTGAGGCAAGTCTTTTTGTGAATTGGCTCTACATAAATAAATCTGAATTGAACCCTGTAGTGTAGTGGTTTACACATTTGCCTTACAAGCAAAAGGTGCCTGTTTTGATTCCAGGTGGGGGTACAAGCCCCTCTCACCATGGAGGGTTGTGTCAGGAAGGGCATCTAGCGTCAAACCTCTGTCAAACCACCAATTCGGATTTATCCGCTGTGGCGACCCTTTGGGGAGAATACAAGGGAGCAGCCGAAGGTACATTCAGCTGTTACATTAAAACCATGGTGGAATTCTAGAATCACGCTTTTACAGGGGCTCAGTTTCCAATAAGAATGTTGTGCATACATTGCCCTGCAATGAACACATTAATAAAACTATAATACTTAAATTATTTTTTACTTTTAGTAAAATGAATGATTGAATTGCTTGCAAATGTATTCAGCACTTGTCACCTCTTCAGTTAGGTACAAATTATGTTATTTTCCAAAGAAAATTAAAGATTAATCTGTAGCAAAGCAGATATGGGGTAAAAACGTGTGCAACTTCGGTATCTTAACAAAGTGTGAGCAGTCCACTAACTCATCAGCAACAGGCAAATCGGGTTGCTTTTCCATTAATTTGTGCAAGAAGCAAACTGGTGACAGATGTAATTCTACATTAAAGTTTTCAAGTTCATTCCTGTTCAAGCCGTGTTTAGAATGATGAGTCCTGTAAAATGCCACCGTGAAGTCCAGAGAGCTCTAAGCTTATTTACCAATGTACTCTATATTGTGTAATAAAAATATAAAAAGGATTATTTCGGACACAAGCCCCTCTCACCATGGAGGGTTACATCAGGAAGGGCATCCTGTGTAAAACCTCTGCCAAATTACCAATGCGGATTAATCCGCTGTGGTGACCCCTTAGTGGAGAATATAAGGGAGCAGCCGGAAGGTAAATTTTTTTTTTTATCATAAAATGCAGTATTAAGTGTTCCCATAGTGTAGTGGATTACATCCTTGTCTTACAAGTAAAAGGTCCCTCACAAAACTAAAATTTAAAAAAAAAAATATACAGGAAATGTTCTTAGTTTTAGTCTTTGTTACTGTGATCAAATTTGGTCAGACAACATGTCTGATGACCTTTGGTGCAGCTGTTAATTGAGACTCAGGACGTCTACATGACTGAAAGTCAGCTGCCAGAGTATTATGTTCGTAATGTAATTTGACCATCATAAACTTGCCCCTGAAAAACACCACCCATATCATAATAATTAAGAAAATGAAAACTAAACTGAAATGAGCAAACTCACATGGGAACTGCAGTACCTGAAACCAAACTGAATTGAAAACAAAAACTCAAAACAAAATAAAAATAAAAACTCATTACAAAATACAAAACTAGAACAGTTTGGCTCAGAACACACACAAGCTCGAATACTAGTGCCAGTGTTTCTGCTAGCTAGTGTTAACCTTAAAATTACAGCTACATACATGCACCTCTGGAGTGGAAACACTTGTGGATGTGATTGTAAAAGACTTTTGTTTCTTGACGGCCACCATTTGAAAAGGCTGGTGTGTGAATAAAGCAATCAACTGTTCCTACTAGATTCTAACCAGTCGACGGTACTAAATCTCACACAATGTAAATGCAAAACTACTATTTGTGTACCAGCATCAACTGACATTTCAGTTTATTGCCTCTCTTAGCTAAGAAATGACAATTCAACTGCTTTAATGAATCGTACTTAAACAGCCAGAGTGCTCCTGTTTATTTCAGTACTACTACTCTGACTACTTTCAGCTTTTCGGCTGCTAGTTTAGTTTCACTGAGTTTCACTGATTTCAGTAATTTAGATACTTACAGTTCACATACAACAAAACAAAGGAAATAAACTGTCTGCGGGGCAAAACATTAAAACTATTATTTGGAATTCCACTGAAAAACTTGCTGTGCACTGCTTCAGCGTCAGCTGATAATTTAAATCCCATTAGTATTTTACATGCACATAATCTAAATTAGTCGAAATTTCAACTTCTTTGCAGTGTTCACACCTCACACTGCATTGAACTCTCATAAGAGGAAAACTTGGGTAAAAGTGGTGTATAATTCATTCATTTTAGACACTTGTTATGTAATTCCCCCTAAAAATTATTCTCATATCCAGTTTATAGTATTGATCTTAAATACCTTAATCTATTTAATTTTATAAATATAAATTCAATAAGGCTATCACAGCAAGTTTTAAAAATAATCTTGTTTTGTCATTCCTAAATAATATCCATCAGTACACATATTATCTGTTACAATCGAGTCGTTAGCAGCAAGTTTGAAGATAGTAGCGTACCCCATTTAATATGGCTGCTACAAACTTGTTAAGCATCCTAATTAAAAGCCTGATTTGTTTAACAATAATGACAATTTAAAGACCCATTTAAAGACATACTTAAGAAGCTAAGCAGTCACAGGCTAATTTGATACTTTTTTCCCTTTCCTAGAACAATCTGGCAAAGAGAAAAGCAATATTTTAAAGGAGCCAAACAAGAGCTCTTGGTTCAGAATATCAGCCAATGAAATATGCAGCTATTTCAGGCTTTATAAAGGGGATGTGGGGAGAGTAGCAAATAGGCCAAGAGTCATTTGAAAAAGTGGACATAGAGATTACACAAGTCCCAGCTGTCAGAATGCCAGTGAATCAGCACACTCCAAAATACAAGCTGCAGAATGTGACAACAGGGCTTCACTTGATGGACACGTGTTGACAGGCATCGTCGCCGGTGATGAGCAGAAGGATACCCACAGTCCTCTACTCTTTGGCCAAAAACTATCCAAATTGGATGACCTGTCAGTCTGGTATGCTCATCCAGAAGACTGGAATCATGAGCCAAGCAACCTTACCCTTTTAAAACCAGCCACTGAGCTGCTCTAGTTCATTTTCAGCGGGGAGCCAAAGTCAACTTGTAGCTGGAATAATCTCCTCTGAAGCACACGAGCCAATAAAATGGCAGCCGCCACAACTGTGGGGCAGGAAGAGAATTTGTTTGAGTTCATGAAAAAATATGATTTGTAAATAGATTTTAAAATTGATTATTACTGACTTGTTCAGTCTGTAGTTATGCTACTGTGATGCAAATTTAAAATAGTCCTATCAGCCACAAAGATGCCTGCTATTTAGGCACTTCAGCTACTTAATCCTAGAACACTAACGCTGCTGGGTGAAAATCGCCAGATGTTAGTGTCAGGTTACACTAACCCTGGAACATGGTTAAGAACTATTATATAAAAATATATAATAATAATACACAGGAATAACTTTAGAACTCATCGATTTTGCCTGCTCCATCACTTTGGTTTGTAAAGTTGGGCTATTCTCATCACTCCACAGACACCAGTAAATGACCTCATGAAATGAAAATCTACCTTGCAATCAGATTTAGCAAATAGGAAATAGTATATCTCTAATATCAGTAAAGAATTAAAATATCAATATAAGCATTTAGATATTTTCCCAATTTGGGCCATCAAGGTGGGTCATTTCTTTTACTCCTTGTTATTTTAAAATCAAGTAACTATAACAAAAAAGAAAAAAGAAAAAACATCAGCTTATATTTCCCGATGTTTTCTAAAATTGGTTTATTCATTATATGGTGAATTTTTGGATGTGCAAGATAAAAAGAACACAAAAAGACCACTTATACCTAGAACTGCCAAGGGGGTCATTTTGACTACTATAGTCTATACTAGAGTTGTCACATACCTAGCTGCCATGCCATTTACACACATTTTGACACGACGACTGCTATGCCATGAGTCAGAGCTATCTGGATAACATTGACAGATGAATATATAGAAGATGAATAATTATTGGGATGGGATATTGCACCACGGCACAGCAGGACAGAACGGATGACTGGATGCATGGAGAACTGGGTGGGTTGCTGGTTTTGCAGTGCAGAGGGAGAACTTTAGCTGAACTGCGCAGGATACAGATGTGGCAAACTAATCCGAGCAAGTAAAAAGTGAAAACGGGAGCAGAGTAGCCAAATCAAAGAAGATTCAGACCTGCGGAGCAAAACCAAGCAGATGAAGGTCTGCAGACTCAGGAGGAGCAGAGTGCATGGTGGATGAGAGAGGGACACAGAGGTAGGCAGTGTGACAAACTTTCACAGTTTTACTTTTAAAAATAGTGAATTTATTAAACTGTGCTTCTTACTTTGTTGTAGCAGCTGTGTTGTGAAATTTAAAATGCAGGCACTGACCTCAATCTGTTTCATAGTGCGAACGCTTGTTTTTACATGTCTTCTTCATTTTAGTGCAACTGATACCACACATTATCCAAATTTGGTTTTAACTTTTCCATAATGTTTTTTTTCTACATTGGTTAAATTATTAACATATGTGTTCCTGACTGTGTTGTTTCTTTACCTGTTTACCTTTCTGATCCAAAATGAAGTTATTACAGCAGTCTGTAACACTAATAAATCCCCAAAAAATTAACCTGAAACACTCATTTTGTCCAAACTTATAAATATTAGATGAAACTTAGGTCCCTTTTTTAAGAAGTTGGGATATTATTTGCCATTGATGCTGCTGTTTAAGGATGGGTTTCTAGCATAGAGGTAAAGTTTTTTTTTTTTCTGCATCAGGAACCATCGGGGAAAGACAGATACAAGAATTTCACTAGTTACATACTGCTGCACCTGATTCCTGTTGTGTATGTGCCCCATTCTCCTTGGCATGTGTGTTTAATGAGGTTTCTCCACCCTTACAAGGAAAGAAATGTGGTTCCTTGACAATAAGAGAGCTTCTCTTTTTGTCTCTTTAGTTTAATTTTTTCCAGCAAATGTATGACTTCATGATCTTAGAAAAGATTCATTTTTTTCTCATAAATGTGTGAGATTTATCCTTGTAACTTTTCTACTTTAACCTCTGAAAATATCTGTTTTTATGATTTATGGCTTTAATCTCAGAAATTCAGATATTTTTTTCTGACCCTAACTGTGCTGTTTTGTTTTTCCTTTAAACTTACAATAGACTTAAGTATGATGTTTTTTAAACAGACACTGAAGAAAATATTTCTTTTTGTCAAAGTTTTTCTTTCTATGTAACTGTAGTAAAAACTGTCACTTCAGATATAATATGTCTCCCCATTTTACTGACCGCTCCTGCTATAAAATTTAAAGGTGAAAAAATGGAGGTGAAATTTTTCCATTAACCAAATGGACTTTGCTGGCTAAAGCGGTGCTTGCTCAATATGGGGTGTGCTTGGTACGGGGTGGGGTGGGGGGTTCTGCCAGTTTTGGTGTTTTAGAGTGTTCCAGTCAGTTCCAGAGACACAGCAAGGGTCCTGAAGAAGCTTCATTTATTCTCAGCAGGGCAACAGAAGGGAACCGAGTTCTGCCAGATACAAATGGTGTACCCATGTGAGGAGATAGCAAGCGCTTCAACCAAAGGTCAGATTAACCAGATCCATTTGTGCTTCTTTTTGTTGTCCCCTTCTTCACAAAGGCTTCAGGAGAAATCAGAAACAGAGAATCATTCTGTTGCCATAATCTATATTGCGCACAATGCAGATAGATGTTTTGTTCCTTCCAGATGCCCAATTTGCGGGAATGAAGGCAGGGAGTAAAATCCAGTCCTTTCATCTCTTGCTTATTATCTTTTTCATTATGATCAGTGTGCTAATGAATCCAACCACAGAGCATGGTAATGGTACCTCATTTCAGCGAATTAAATATCCACCATGAAAAACCTTTAAAGGAAAAATTTGACCTCAGGGGAATTAGGGACAGTTCCTGTTTCCTCAAATGAGGGACTGCAAGTGCTCAACCTATATATCCAGAGCTGCATGGTGCAGGGTCTTTCATGTCTTTGCATGCAGGTGAAGGGCATGATAGCTTATGCAGCAAAGTTAGCTTAGCTTTGATTAGATTTATTAAGACATTTAAAATTAGAAAATGCTACAAGAAAAATGATCTTACATCCACATTCTCAATTGGTTTTTTTTCATCATTTTAACATTGTTCTAGCTGATTTTTCAGTCACGCAAAATGCCTGTTTCACTTTAAACCAGAGCTGCATTGCCACAGTGTCTCATCCAGATCACGATCCAGCACAGTTCACAGGTTATTAAAATGTGTGAAGCTAAAAAGTAATTACAGGTGTTTTCACACATCTTGGCATATCTGTGCATGTTTTAAAAAATGTGTAATTCAAAAATGTCTGGTAATTATTCAACTTTGGACCACCTATGCTACACACTGGACTCTCTTGCGCATATATATAGATAGATAAATAGATATGGGATTAATTAAGTATTTTGATCCAGCAATAAAAAACAGAACACAAGATGTAATTTTTTTTTCTTGTTTTTTGTGATGTCCATTTCACAATCTCACGGATAATTGTGCAAAATTATTTGTGTACAGTTTTGATTCACAGAAAAACTGTCCTTGTTGTGATACCATACAACCCCCCCGGATTAATGACGTATGCTGGTTATGACTTGTTTTCTTAACAGGCTGGTGGGAATCTCCGAGAGTTCAGGGTTTCACTTTGTAGAACCATATGTTCTTGATACCCACCACCCTTGTAGCATTTCAGAGAAGGACTTGAATTCTTTCCTTAAACATGATACACGAAACAATAAATACAAATAAAATGGGACTGAGGTTTACAGTGCAGTTGACACTGAAATAATTTAAAGCAAAACTGGCTGAAATGTTCCCTGAGATGTTTGGCTGTTTGGTTTTGAAATAACAGGGTAACTGTATCACTGTCAAGCTGACAAGTTGCATTACACAAGGAAACATTTCCTTCCTCATTGATTTTGCAAACAAGCCAGCTTGTGCTTGTAGGAGAAGGCAGCCTAATTTTTAAATCAATAATAATTTTGCAAATAACCTAATATTTTGTAAATGTAAATAATATCAAACTCTGACACTACCATACAGTCTATTTTCTATAATTATGCCATTACTATTTCTGGTGTGTTTTTAAAAATATTGTATTTATTTAATACTGGTATGCTGCCATCACTTTGCTTTTGTAATACTTGGAATTTCCCTGCTGTGTCACTAATAAATGGCTATCTCATCTTATCTAGGACACTTCCATACAAAAACACCCATAAACTGTAAGTCTAAAATCTAAAATAAACAGACAGTATATGTGTTTTTATTTCATACTTTAGATACTTCATACTTTTAATTTTTTTTTGCTTTTTTGTTTTTTTTAAGATTGTGTTCCATCCATCCATCCATCCATTTTCTTAACCTGTTAAGCAGCTTCAGAAGAGCATCTCGTACTGAGAATCCTGTGCTGCTGAGAAGTAGCCAGTTGAGATGTTGTATCTGTCCAGAACCATTGGCAGAATATATATGAAGGAGCAGATTGGCTGCAGGTAGGCTAGCCAGCCCATCTGAAAGAGCTGGACATGTCCCTGAAAAAACCCATGCTGCTAATCCGGAAACCCTTTGATCAAATTAAAAGATGGGGATGGATGAGGTAAAAATGTGAAAATCTGTGGATCGTTTCCAACCCTTAATGAAAAGCTCTGCAAATATGGTTGTCCTTTTGTGTCATTGAGTCCCTGAATTTTTGAAAGGGTTTTTTTATACAAGTAACTAAATAAAGCATATTAAAATGTATGTACTTAGGCTCTGAGTTGAATTATTTATATGTGAAATAGGTATAAGAGCAGAGGCCTTGATAAATTCAGTGAGACAGTATGAATGATAGACATGTACTTGATTCACTTCAAAAAGAGTAGACTAGTTAAAAGCATAACTCTAAGGAAGTAAGATAAATAAGAGGTCAGAGAAGTTCAAATCTGTAGAGCCCAAAATTTAATACTTTATAATAAAACATAAATCAGAATAATATATTAGAAACATTTTTATTTAATTAGAACTGTGCATGACTCTCTATTGCATTTTGCCGTTATTTATAGTGGAGCTATTTCATCTTCTCTGTTTTCAATCTCTCTCTCGCTCTCTGTGCATGTGTGTGTGTGTGTGTGTGTTTTTCTGGTACATACTGAACAAAGTCAAGCAGTAGTAGTGATAAAAATAAACGGATAAATATTATTTAAAATGACTTTGAGCTTCTTATGTGGCTTCCTTAAAAGCAAAACTTGATTTGTCCAAGCTCACTTTGAGTGTCAGAAAGACAGACAGAAGCAGCAGCTTAGCTGTGGCTAAGAATTTGAGGTAAACAAATCCTCTTGTGGTTAGGATTTAAAGTCAAGCCCGTGCCTTCCTGCTCCCAGTTGCGCTAACACAGACTGTGAAATTAGCTGAAACAAATTAATGCCATGAAGGGAAATGAGGGTTGCTGAGCAGAATGTGGTCTTAGTCAAAAGATGTTTGGACAAGCTCTTTTTTGGCACGTTCCCTACAAAGCAGAGATTTTGTGGTCATGGTAACAGTTCCTGAAAACTCTCAATGGGACCAAAAGATGTTCTGATCAAAAACCCAATACTAGAGCTATGTGATATAATGATATGCACATATCAGATGACAAAATTAAAACATTTATCATTTCATATTCTGCTCTATCATTTATTTCACAGTGCCACAAAGCACACTGTTTACTCGGGATGTTTTTGGCCACTAATCTACTTGTCGGTTAACGATACAAATAGTGCATGACTTTTTAAGAGCTATCTGAAACCATTGATTCCATACTTTGATAATCAAGTCATGTATTCTGAAATGCTTTTATTTAGATTAGATTCAACTTTATTGTCATTACACATGTATAAATACAAGGTAGTAAAATACAGCTTACAGAAATAAACATTTTTGCAATGTTTAAATGTTTTTAATAAGGTTTATGTTTAAGTACATGGAATAATATATTTTTATTTATAACCATGGCTTCACATTTGATATCGAGAATCATGTAACTTTACTGGTATTGGAACCGACTACTAAATTCCTGGTATTGTGACATTTGTAATGGTTACACATCACTTTGGTTGCATACTGCAGAACTGTGTTGCTTCCAGCTATCCCACACTGCTAGTCTACGTTCCACTGCTAGTTTACAACTTCCTATCACAAGGAGAGAGAGAGAGAGAGAGAGAGAGAGGCTCAGACAACTGTCAGGGCTGCAGCCCTGGTTAGTGAAGGGTGGCGCTGTAGCATCTTTCATCCAACAGGTAGGTGCCATTTTCACATTATTAAAAGAATAAAAAGTAACCTTCGGCTGCTCCCTTGAATTTTTCCCCAAGAGGTCGGGTCGCCATAGTCGATCGGTAATTTGGCAGAGGTTTTATGCCGGATGCCTTTCCTGACACAACCCTCCATGATGGGAGGGGCTTCTAGTATTTCTGATGCCAACTAGCAAGAGCAATTAGTAACACACAATGGTACTGTTTATTTATTTGGAAATTAAAATACCACCATGTTTTAATTCTCTGCTATGCATTAAGTATGAAAATTGCCATCTTTACATTTGGCATTTTACACACCAAATGATATGCTAGGCCTGTGATCATTTTCTTAAAACTTTTCTTTAACGTGTTTATTTTTTACATTAATATTTTACACTTTTACATTATTAAACATTTGCCCAGAAGTTACAAAAAAGGGTGAAATTTAATTAAATGAATGAATAAACAGAAAGTTAAAAAGAAATAGTCCTTCCTTTCTGATCATTAGATAAACCAATACTTCACTGAATTTACAGAAATATATTATATTGTGATATATATTATTATCGTGATATGAGATTGATATGACTCATATCCTGTAATGAGATTGTGGTCACATCACCCAGCCCTATCTAATGCTACAACTGTACAAATATGAGAAGACAAGGAGCAGCTGATGAAATAATGAACCCCCAAATGCAAAACTTCAGACATTACCGTACAATGAACTGCTTGGTTATTGATAAATATTGAGAGCAAACATTAGATTCACCTTTGTGTTTCATGCTTCTTTGAATACATGGGAGACCACTTGCAATTTAGCAGTATTGGCAATGACTTCCAGCAGTATGTATTCTTGCCCTAATCCCTGACCTTTCAAAAGCCTCTAGAAATTAGCTAACCCACAGTTATTCAGCACAGGCATTAAAAAGTAATGCCCTTGCACTTTGAAGCAACCCCGCTGGGGAAAGTGCAGGCAATGTCTATTCTCTCGGGTCGCATTTTATTAACCGCCAGTGACTTTCTGAGCACCTCATCTCACTCATCTTGTAAATGGGATGTGAAATATCTGGACAAAGGAAAGCACTCTAGTACAAACCTAATGTAGTTCAGTAAGGGAAAACCATCTAAACAAGAGGAATATTTAATTATTATTATTCTTTAATAATCTGTTTTACATACTGTACTTGGATTTTGTCATTGCCCAATATAAACTGGTAGGTATCAATAGTACAAATGAGAAAAAGTTGGATACTGTGAGAGCCACAGCTGACATGACCTGCACTACAGTCATCCATGAGAAACACCTGAGGCCAGCATACAAAAAAGCCACCATCTTTGAGGGTCTTGTTGATGACTGTGACAACCACAATCTGACAAACTCCACGGGACTCAACTGAGGACTGAAGGTTGATCCAGACAGACAGCTCAAGTTCCCTGAGGAGATTATAGTAACACGGAGACACAACACTGTCGTACTCTTTTGATCCTCTGAGCAGGTCATACTACGGTTCCAAGGGGGTACTGGATCCAGGGAAAAGCCAAGAAAAGATGCCAAAGAAGTCTCTAGGTGGCTGAGTGGAGAGCTGTGGGGGAAAGTACATTCTTGGCTCAAGTTATGGCTTAATCAATCCCAGCTGGGTCACTTGGGTGAGGGAAGAGAGCCAAAACTCCCTAGGATATTAGGAACATCACTGCTAAGGCGTCCAGTTTTGCATTACAAAATGTGTCAGTATGAATGCTGTGTACCAATTCATGTCTCCAAACAGTCTTTTTTTTTAATACCAAGCAAGCATTTTGCAAAATAAATAGAGAAATAACATTAAAGAAATTCCACAGATTTGCTGCGAATTTTGCAATATTAATGGCTATTAAATTTATCATCATGTGGAAAAAGCCTCAAGGAAAAAATAAGGAAGCCTGTGCAAGAAGGGACCATAGGATGCAGCTCAATAAAAAAAAAAGCCCTTATATAATGTTGAAATACAAAAACAATACCTCTCGTTTCCACTAAACATCTGAACAGGTGACAACTAGTTTTGTATAATGCTGTTAAGATTAAGAATTAAGCACAATTAAGTTTTGAATGTAGAATTTAGAGTATGTTTGGTAATGCCAGTGATATTTCTTGCAGAGCTGCGCGTACGCTGGCATCCACTTAGGTTTGAATGACATAAATTTTGTGCGGAAGTCAGCAAACACTTCAATCTGTTGCGACCACATGGACAAGTCCACACAGATTCTGTAAGAGCAGCAGCTACACATGCTTCCTGCTGGTGGACCATAAAGCAGTAGAGTAAGAAAAACCTCATGCCCATCTTGCCCACAGCTCTCCACGTTTACTTCTCCAAGGGAGTATAACCCCAGCCTTATGGTACCTCAACCTGTTAGAAAAACTAGGGGTGGTGTTACACTACATGGACAAAAGTACTGGGCCACTTCTGTTAATAACTGACTTCAGGTGTTTCATTCAGTCCCATTACCACAAGTTTACCAAGCACCTTGCCATGCAGTCTGCCTTTACCAACATCTGTGAAAGAATGGGTTGTTCTAAAGAGCTCAATGAATTCCAGCATGGCATCATCATAGGATACAATCGCTGTAACAAGTCTGTTAATAAAATTTCTTCTTCCTTCTAAATATTCCACTTTCATGGCATGGGATGCCTTTCATCACAAAGCACAATGCCAAACGTCAGACTGAATGGTGTAAAGCACACCGCTACTGGACACTGGAAACGTCTTCTGTGGAGTGACAAACCATGTTCCTCGTGCTTCTCTGTCTGGCAATCTGATAGACAAGTCTGGGTAAATGTCAGGAGAACATTATCTGCCTGGCTACATGAAGAGAATTCTCAATGCTTCAGCTTTAAGACAATTCTAAGCCTCCAATTTTGTGATAACAGTTTGGGTGAGGCCCTTTTCGGTTCCAGCATGACTGTGCCCAAGTGCACAAAGTACGTACCAAAAAGGCATGGCTGAATGAGTTTGATGTGGAAGAACTTGACTGGCCCGCACAAAGCCCTGCCCGCAATTCCATCCATCGCCTCTAGGATGAACTAAAATGGAGAGTGGGAGTCAGGCGCTCTCACTGAACACCATTATCTGTCCTCACAAATGCTCTTGTGGAAAAATGGGCAAAAATTCTCACAGACACACTCCAAAATCTTCAACAAAGTCTTCTCAGAAGAGTGGAAGCTGTTAGGGTTCCTGAAGGTACAATGAGGAAGCAGCCCAATACTTTTGTCCCTACAGTGTATCTCCACCTTTCAGGTGAAGTGACTTTCACTGTTGCACCCAAATAGGGATTGAATGACTTGGATTCAAAGTCTTCCACACAGAACATAGAGCCTGATGCTGCTGACAGTGTCCAATAAAAAACAATAAGTCTCATGAATTCATAGGTAAGAAACTATGGCAGACTGTGCTATAACCTACAAAAAATAATGAGTCTAGTGATGGTTATTTTTAAAGTAATGATCAGCTCACTGATAATGATACCTTAATTCACATATTACTTTAAAACAGTGAAAAAAAGCAACTCTTACATGTCAACAGTTCTGAAAATGCCTTACAATTACTGGGGTCAGAATTATTTCTCTGCATGGCAGTCACCATTGATCTCGATGCTCACTTAAATTTGTATGAAGGAAAGTACATCCAGAGCATTTAGGTTGTTAAGTGCAAAAAGTTCTCGATTTGTGTAGGTGGTGTTGGAAAGTTATGTTACTTGTAACTGAGCTGTAAATAGAGTGCAAGCCATCTGCTTAACTTGCCGGACTAATTTATCAAGTATTTGCTGAAAGACAGACAAGAAAGTATTTGTAGGGGCAGCTGCTTTGTATATCACTGTCACAGAATTGCAGTGAGCAGCATTACGGCAGGAATTAATAAATGAACACTTCAAGATCTAAAGTAAACAGGCAAGCTAATCCATCCGACATCATCTGAGACCCCCTGCTATCTCACAGTGTGACTTCCATCCTTTGCCGTAATTAGCTCATTTTGAAATGACATGACAGTAAACAAAATATGAAGTGAAAAATTATAACAGAAGAGTAAAAGTTTTTTCTTTTTAAATCTCCATGGAGACCTGCAGCATATCAGTATTTATGTTAAGTCGAGCTGCGCTTTACAAGACTTAAACATCTGTGGGGATGTTAATGCTCTGAAAAACATCCTAAAATTAAAATCTGCACGTGCCGGCTACATACATGTAAGCCTTCAAGTATCAAGCCTTCCTCTCTGAATGGAGGAAAATAAATTATGCAGCATTACAAGAGATTTAACAGCATGTTTTATGCTTAAGTATGAACTCTGAATGGCAGAAAACAAACTATGCATTATTACATGAGATTAGAAAGCATGATTTGAGCTAAAGCTCTAATTTTCTTAAATTAATTTACTCCAAATAGCTAATAACAAAGACATAGTGGCTGTGAGGCAAAGTTAAAAACTTTATATCCAGTCCTTTGACATACCAAGCCTACTGAACAAATGCACATGCAGCAAATGTCTGCTGATCAAATAGAAATTACCTATGCTACTGACTCAACATGTTCAAACAGTGATACTGCAGGTTGTGAAAGATTTTTTTTTATTATTATTAAAGGTCTACATGTGAATTTTTCATAAGGTCAGAGGTCTCAAATGATGCCAGTAAGTTGTGCATAATGGAACACTAATTTAATACATTCAACGATCCATCGCAGTGAAAGAAGTGGCATAATTTGCCGGTAACCCCTGCCTCGAACTTGGGCACAAAAAGTGTGTTTTCAAGGTAGCATTGCTGAAACAGTATGAACACACAGTCAGGTTTAGCTGTGGGGGAATTAATTCATTCAGGTGTTACTCATTTTTCTTTTTTTTCTTTTTTTGCTTTTCATTGCAACCTTTGTGCGAATGCTATTTCGCCGCAAAAGTAGTAGGACAGCAATGCCAGTGCATTTGTGTTTGCTGTGCACTGAAGATGTTTGTGTGTGAGGAAAAAAAAAAGAAAAAAAGATGAATAGAGTTTCGGATTTACTCCCCGGTATTTACAGCTAAATATGTTCAACAACACAAAATAACACACTTTCTATCAAACCACACAGATTTTGAAGCGAGCATACATATTTGAACACAACTAGCAAAGTGTGTTTCTTGTTATCCAGGTTTGTCATGTAAGATTGACTGTTTAATTATTGAGTAGCCTTGAATATTTACTCTCAGTTTAAGCTTGGGCTTTGACCTGTGACGACTGCATTTGTAGTTAAGAAGGGTCGACCAACATGAAGACCAGAGGGCTGTCTATGGGAGAAAAGTACGCCATTTTGAAGGGGAAACTCTAAAGGATTTTCAATAACAATAGGCATAGCCAGTACCAAGATTTGGAATGTCCAGCAGGCACAGCCGTCCATGAAAAACAGCACCAACTGATGGCAGAGGAGTAAAGAAAAACCCATAAACAAGAGTCTGCAACATCATGAACAACCTACAAAGAGTAGGGATGGAAATATCACAGTCTACTGTTCAAAGGAGGCTTCAAGAACAACAATATAAAGGGCATACTGGAAGATGCAAATCCATCAGCTGTAAAAATCAGAAGGACAGATTGGAATCTCCAAAAAACTGCAGAGCTGAGCCACAACAGTTCAGGAAAAAAGTTTTATGGACTGATGCGACAAAGATGAACATCTACCAAAGTGATGGAAAGACCAAAGTTTGGAGAAAGAAGGGATCTGCTAAGATCCAAAACATAAGCTCAACTGTGAAGCATGGTAGAGGTTGTGTCATGTGGTCTAGGCTTGCACTTGAACTGAAACACACTGATTTGTCACAAGCTACGACTGCAGAAAAGATGGATGACCTGACACCTCCCCAAAAGTGAAGCCAAAATGTCTCTATTGCCCTCTGCTCACTGGCTGCAGTAAAGGTCCTAAGTCCCGCCCCCTCTATGTTAGCAGATGGGAAGAAGTCACATTAAAGTAAAACAGTTCTTGGATACTTTCCCAAAGATGTTTTCCACCATTTTAAGTAGTTCTTACATGGCTGATTTGGGTTGAAATGGTCACATTTCTCATGAATTTTTTTTAATATGATGCTGTAAAATTGGGGCGTAACCTCATGACTGGCAGCTCTGACTGCCAACCTGACCTACGTTTGTTCAGAGGACATGTTCTACTTCATGTCTGAGAGGGGGTGTGGGCGGATGTTAGATACGGCGACTCCACCCTAGTTCAGACAATACTGCAAGATGACAGCTCCCATAAACAGGAAATTTTCACTTGATTTTTGGGCAATAGGTGGAGGTGGAGCCACATCATTCATCTTTTCTACAGCCATTGGTCACAAGCTGTAAATGGGAACACAGTAATAGGCATGAAGACAGGTTCAATGAGCTGAGCAGCACTCAAACAGATCACAAAATAAGTTATGGTTTGAATTTATTGCCAAAATGGGAAAACTGACAAAATGGTTTTAAACAAGCAATTTGGGCTGGATATAAAATGAAACTAAAATCAACCTTATTCAGTATGATGTGTAAGACGGGGAGCAGCGTAATATAACTAACAGAACAGGACATCTGACAGTTTTTGTTAATAACTGTAAGGTTATACTCCAACATTGAACAAATACTGAATTAATTCATTCTACAAAGATGCTGAAACCCTAGGGGATCCATTGTCAATTATAATTTTTAATACAGTCTTGTCAATTTTGGGAAAAGCTTATAGGTAAATGAAGTCATCAATATGAACAGAAAGTTAATTAACTATGTCATTATTACAAATTGTAGTGTTTCTGCTCACTCACCTCTCCGTGGCACAGGGTTGGCTGCTGTACTTTCGAAACATGGAAGAGAAGCATACTCTGTTCAGTGCTCAAACCTCTGGTCAATTTGCGCTTCAAATACCTAATTAGTTTGCACTTGTTTGTGTTTGCTATGATACAACAAGTCAATTCAAATTCCAAAGCAACATTTAAAGGTCAGCTGCGCCAACAAGCTTTCCCCGTTTTTGAGGATCTATTTCATCTGATGATTCTTTACAAAGAGCTGAATCTGGCTCAACCACTTGCCCCTGCTGTGAAACAAATCTAAGGCAGCGATTAAGACACACAAAAAATAGCACAAGTGTTGCAACAGCCAGACACAAAGCTGTCATTATTGCCCTGTCTATTTTCCAGCACTACACTCTTTATCCTACCAATCTGCATGTCTTGAGTACCTTGCACATCAATCATCTTTACACAATGAAAGGAAGACTTATTACATGAAGAAGATGATCAGAGATGAGATTTATCACTGGCTAAAATGATGGGCAAAAACACTCCCAGATGCGTCCACACATGATGCCTAGTGAGTGTGCAGTTACTTATGAGCTGACTCATTGTGTCCTCAGTAGTATGTGAAGTACTGTAGACTGCTCGGAATAACAATTTACAAGGAAAAGTAGGCCAAAGCAGTAGTTTTATTGAGGTACTGAACTGACAAGCCTTTCTCTGTCTTACTGTCTAACACAGCTGACTGTATTACACATATGCTCATGAAACATCACCAAGACTGGAGATGTCTAGACAGGTAATACAGGGGGAACAATATGGTGAATTTAAAGGATACTCTTCCTGTCTTGAGGAGACAGGGGAACACATACAGTAGTCTCAAATGAGCTCTC
The DNA here is from genome assembly GCA_015106775.1 of Etroplus canarensis. Lineage (NCBI taxonomy): Eukaryota > Metazoa > Chordata > Actinopteri > Cichliformes > Cichlidae > Etroplus > Etroplus canarensis. Next base: position 44,780 of record VUQH01023810.1, read on the forward strand.
TGACAGCCAACTTTCATAGTAAAAGAGAAGAGCGGTGGGGTGAAACATGGCTCGAGGCAGCACTTAAAAAAATCTGGCAATATTTCTTTTTGAAACATGGAAAGCTCAATATGTCCAACAAAGCTCTCCCTTCAAATCCTCTCTCACTGTGAGAGATAAGCATGGCGCAGCTTTTAGGGATGACAGTGAAATGTATTATGCTTTAACAAGGGAAAGAAGAAGTTGGCTGAGATTGATGTGCTGTTTCGTCCATTCAGAAACAGATTTCCCTTTCTGTTCTACATAGTGTAGACACATCAAATTTTCAAGCCAGGTTTGGACCATGAGAAAGTCACAGAAAGAGAAAACCACGTACGGTATTGAGTCCAAAACAAAAAAATAAAGAGCTACTTTTGTGTGTCTCCAAAAGAGTGCTACAAATTTCTTTGATTTCAGTCAGCAGGTCGATTGTTCCTCTGTTGTGCAGGTGGAAGATTTTAAAAGACGAAGAAAAATTACTGAGTGGAATAAAACTGACTTTGTCATAGTTTGTCTTTAGTTTTGTAGCTACTCTGTCATTAATCTTACACTGTATGGACACAAGTACTGGGCCACCTTCACTTTATACCTTCAGGAGCTTTTATGACCCATTCTAAATCCATGGACAATAACATGGAGTTGGCCCCTCCTTTGCAGCTAGAACAGCTCCACTCCTCTGGGAAGGCTTTCTAAAAGATTGTGTGGTCGGACACTAATGTTGGATGAGAGGTCATAGCTAACAGGGGTGCCCAGGCCAACCCTGTAGCATTATCCATCCTGCACCAAAATTTAAAGTTAGCACAATGGACTCTCCTGGAATTAACCAAACCGATTCATCCATCACACTGACAGATGGAGAAGACTGATTTGTCATTCCACAGAGCATGTGTAAGCTGTTCCAGAGTCCAGTGGCGGCATGGTTTACACAGCTCCATCCAACACCTTGATGGACCTTGATGTAAATCTTGCATGCAGCTGCTCAGCCATGTAAACCCATGCCATGAAGCTCCTGTCGCACAGTTTTTGTGCTGATGTTAATGACAAAGGAGGTATGGAACTGTGTTTCCTAAACCCACTTTGCAATAATACCACCTAGTTGAACAACCTAACAGAACATCTCAGATGGAAGAAATTTCACAAACTGGCTTGTTACAAAGGTCCCATCCTAAAACAGTATCACCATCTATTTAAGTGAGCTCTGCAGAATGACTCATTTCATCATTTCATAATTATTTTAAAGGCAGACTGCATGGCTAATAGTTTTATTTTATACACCTGAGCGGGGGACTCAACAAAACCCTTGAATTCAATGATTCAGAGCTGTGGCCCAATATCCTTGTCTATATGCTATAGTAAGCTATAGTGCTAAACTAAGATTACTTATAGACCAGCTGTTTTTCATGATTGCAGTACAGACTTAATATGTTACAAGTGTTTTCATCAGTTCAGGAACCGAAAACTGCTGATATTTTTTGGAGGGAGGTTAGTTCCAGCTGCTCACTAAAGCAGCAAAAAAAGAAAAGTAATCAAAAAAAAAAACAAACAGCATTTGGTCCATATATAATATTTTCATTAAATCACCAAATTCTACCATGCTGACAATTTTCTATTAACTTCTTAATCAACAATCCATTCAGTATAGGCCGTTCTAGACTCTTGGTCTTGCTAACTGACGTTTACATGAAAACAAAGAAGTGGTAGGATATGTAGTGAAACGTGGCTCAGAGAATAGTTTAAAAGCCATATTGCTGAACACAATGTCAAAGCTTGCTTTCAAATATATACTTAGAAATGATAAAAAAAGAGCTGTCTCTGGTGATTTGAGGGTGCTCCCTTACCATGAACGGCCTAATGGTTTTGAAAAAGGAGTTGGATAGAAAAGTCTGTAATCTCAAATGGAATAAAGAGGAGGAGTGTTCTCTTTTCTTGCCTTGAAATAATGTTGATAGCATTGAAGGGAGAGGGGAGGGTGGGATTTGTGCTGCTGATAGGTGTTCATTCTCAAAAATGTGTTTCATTTGCAAATGCAGATTTTTTTTTCTTCGCCACACACTTTCGTTGTTTAACAGCAGAGCTCTGTAAAGAGTAACTTATGTACACTATAGGTGTGGTTTGAACACCCAACAGCACCAATGCCAAGCATCTCTACCTTCCACAAACCCTCCTAAGACTTTTCTCACCACTAAGTGAAGTAGCTTGCCATCTGTTCATGCCTTTTCCAGGCAAAAAAACAAGTCCATTACAGCAATTGAGTCTAGTAGAACTCTTAAGTCATGCTGAAAAATATTTGGTATTTTTGTGTATTTCTTAGCTCTAAAATTTTATTTTTACCTGCAACAGCATCAGCATTCACCTACACTACGGGGATAAAAGTACTAGACCACAAATCTTAATCATTAAATTCAGGTGTATCATTCAGCCCCATTGCCACAGGTGTATAAAATGAGGCATCTACCTGCTGTTACAAATATTTGTAAAAGAATGGGTTGCTCTAAAGAGCTCACTAAATTCCAGCGTGGAGCTGTAAGATGTTGACACTTTCGCAACTAGTCAGTTTGTGAAATTTCTTCCCTCCTAAATATTCCACCATCAGGTGGAATCAGCTATGAGTAATATTATTGCAAAGTGGAAGCATTTATGAACAACAAATACTCAGTCATAAAGTGGCAGATCATGTAAAGTAACAGAGTGAGATTGCTGAGTGCTGAGGTGCATATTGCGTGAAAGTCACCAATGCCCTGCTGATATAATAACTGCAGAGTTCCAAACCTCCTCTGGCATTAACATCAGCACAAAAAATTTGTGCCAGGAGGTCCACAGCATGGGTTTCCATGGCAGAGCAGCTGCATGAAAGTCTTACATCACCAAGCACAATGCCAGTGTGTCAGATGCTGCTACTGGACTGGTGGAAACGTGTTCTGCGGAATGTTGATTCACACATCGCCATCTGGCAGTTCGTTGTATGAGTATTGGTTTGGTGAACGCCGAGAGAACGCTACCTGCCTGACTTCATATTTCCAAATGTAAAGTTTTGGTGGAGGAGGGATAATGTGATGGGTCTTTCTTTCTGGGGTTGGCCCGCGTTCCTTAGTTCCAGTGAAGAGAAATCTTAATGCTTCAGCTTGCCAAGACATTTTGGACTTCGAACCTTGTGGGAACCTTTTCTCTTCCAGCACGACTGTGCACCCCTGCACAAAGCAAGGTCCATAAAGGCATGGTTGGATGAGCTTGGTGTGGAGGAACTCAACTGGCCCACACCTCATCCAACACCTCTGGATATATATATATATATATATATATATATATATATATATATATATATATATATAAAAAAAAAAAAAAATAGTTTA
>VUQH01023812.1:0-13763 GCA_015106775.1 Etroplus canarensis
CGAGTGGGGGGAGGGGGACGGAGGTGTATGCGTCCTTCACATTAGCATACATTAGGTCCAGTGTCTTATTGTCCCTTGTATGGCACCTAACGTATTGTGTGAAGGTAGGGAGGGTGGCGGAGAGGGGGGCGTGATTAAAGTCCCCGCTGATGAGCAGGAGAGCCCGGGGGTGCCGCGTCTGTATCTGAGCCACAGCGCTGTGGAGCCTTTCACGCGCAGCGGCCGCATCGGCCGTGGGAGGAACGTACGCGCAAAACACAATCACGTGCGAAAACTCCCTCGGGAGGTAATACGGCCGCATGCTCACCACCAGCAGCTCCAGGTCCCGGGCGCAGAGTTGGTCTTTCACGTGAACTTGCTCCGGGCTGCACCATCTCTCGTTTACAAACACGGCTAATCCCCCTCCTTTCTTCTTCCCACTCTCCGCCACACTCCTGTCCGCGCGCACGAGTCTAAATCCGTTCAGGGAAACCACAGAGTCCGGTGTATGTCCATTTAACCACGTCTCTGTAAAGCACATGAGGCTGCTTTCCCGGTATTCCCTCAGGTCCCGGGTTAGTGCTGCCAGCTCCTCGATCTTGTTGTAAAGTGAGCGGACGTTCTCCATGATAACGGAGGGCAAATACCGTCTCCGCTTCTTCCGTCCGCCTCTACAGCCCCTGGGCTTCCACCGTATCTCCTCTGGGATCTCCGGCTTCTCAGCGTGGCGGAAGGCAGGGCCGCGTAGTCCAAGCAGCTGGTCCCTGGTGTAAACAATGGGGCCTCTGGAGCTGTGCGTAAAGGTGTTCCCCGACGCAGACTCAAAAAGTGCCGAAAGCAATAAAAAAACAAATATAAGTGTAATGAAAGTAGGCTTCCCATGTGCACAGTTGTGCAATGTTTCACCCCCTTTAAAGAAAAAATGAAAACACATCTAAAAAGCATACAAAAAAGTAAAAGTAAGAAAAGTAAAAGGGGAGCGGTCGTAACTTGCTGCTGTTCGCACAGCCCATTTATCCAAAAGAGCGTTTGTGACACTGGTGTTTAACTAGAGTGCCTGGTTTTGCTTTTTTGTTCATCCCAAAGGTGTTTGATGGGGTGAGGTCAGGGCTCTGTGCAGGTCTGTCACGTTCTTCCAAACCAAACTCATCCAACCATGTTTTTATGAGCACTGTTTTGTGCACTGGACCACAGTCATGCTGAAACAGAAAAGGGCCTTTCTCAAACTGTTCTCACAAAGTTGGAAACATAGATGTGTTCAAAATGTCTGAAAAACATCCCTATAGCCTTATTCCTCCTGCACCAAACTTTATATTTGGCACAATCCGGTCAGGCAGGTAACAGACAGACTGCCAGGTACAGTAGTGTAATTCCTTATAACGTGTGCTTTACTCCATCCGACGTTTGGCATTGTGCCTGATGATGTAAGGCTTGCATGCAGCTGCTTGGCCACGGAAACCCATGCCCCCCGTAATAACACTTACAGTTGATCATGGAATATCAAGGATAGAAGAAATTTTGTGAACTGACTTGTGCAACAGTGGCATCCTTTCACAGTACATTGAGCTCTTTAGAACGACCCCTTCTTATGAAGACTGCATAGATAGGTGCTTGATTTTAAATGCCTGTGGCGATGGGACTGAGTGAAACACCTGGATTCAGTCACTAAGAGGTGTGACCCAGTGCTTTTATTCATATAGTGTACGTGGCTCTATTTTGTTTGTGTTCATGTCACTGTGGAGTTTTGTGTGGTGTGAAGATGTGGAAAAAATCTAAACAGCCTCTTCATTTTGAGCATGGTTTAAATAGTGAAATACAGGCAAAAAGACAACTTTTAACACAAAGGAACTCTGATTGCAAAACTGACTCATGTTATCAGTGTGGGTATTCGTTTAACCTACAATTCCGTTACCCTGAAATACACTGATCGTTTTGTACCATGGAGACCCAGCAGAAGACGGTGGCCACTTGGCGTGTGGATACATCTGGTCAATGCTCAGAAGAGTTTTAAGTAACAGAACAAGTTCGGTTTTATTAGACTTTGACGGAGCCAAATCGCAGTAAAGGAATATGCGATACCTCGTTTGGCTTGGCACAGTCTTGTGTTACTCAACACTCTGCATCTGTGTATGTGTGTCTGCATATGTGTCTTTTAACCCTCGCTTCCCCAGCTGTTCAACTTTATTACCAACTCCAGCACAGGGCCCCATATTCTCACGGTCAACCTCTAAACCCATTCACACACACACACACACACACACGCACGCACTTTCTCACAAAGTTGATTACTTTGTCACTTTCAGAGCTACTTGTGTGCAAAACACTTCACATGCTATATTGCACACACACACGCATCCACGCATGCACGGAGGCCAGAGTGATCGGCTTTTCTGATAAGGTTTTGTGTTGCGCCTGTAACGTCGCCGAGTCCCTGTGGAACAATGCTCAGTTTGTTCAGCACACAGAAACAATATCCTTCATTTTAGATGGAGCCTAACCTCTTAAACTCATAACCTGTGCAGCTAGATTTCATCTGGAGGATTCATTCTTTGAACTGGACATAGATATATGTGAGGCATCTTAAACACAGCTACACACAGATACTGTAGATAAAGCAATTCTTCACTGTTCCTTTTCATTAAAAGTTACAGAAAATCTTCATCTCCCCCACAGGTTGCTGGGACTGAATGACACTGACAGTTTAATTGCTAATTTTCTTAGACTGGTACATAACGGCGTGTGGTCCTATTGACTTTAAAGCTTACATTTAATCCATTTTCTCTCTCTTCTTTGTGTATTCTTTCTGTTTAACGGTCCTGTGCGTACTGTAGTTTCTAATATGATGTGCATCAAATCAAACAGAGGCTGACAGAGAAAGATAAGGCAGCAGAAATAGTGAGCCGGTAAATGTGAGAGAAGTCAAGCGTACTAATTTAACCAGCTGACGGTCAACACAGCTGAATGCTATATACGTTATAGTGTTGCCCCTGGAGCTATGTGTAAGTTAACAGGTGTCACGTTTTATGTGACATGGATGTAGTGTGTTCATCAGTGATCAGTCATGGCAGTTATTGTCATTGGGTCCTTTCACTTGGTAAAAGATATTTATCAGTAGTCGGTTTTATTTGTTGTGGGTTGTAGAAACGCTTCTTGTTGTGTGATGACAAAGTATTTCATTCATGGTTAAAGGTTTCAGTTTGCTTTTGGGTGTCGGTTTGATACTTTGATCTAATTTAGGATGTCTCAACAACTACTGGATGGATTGCCAAGAAATGCTTTATATACATTTGTAATCCACAGGGGGGTGGATCCAAATAACTCTGGCCATTCCCTCACAGTGTGAAGGTTTTCTTTTTTTGTGAAATGTCTTGACAGCTATTGGATGGATTATTATGGGATTTGATTCACACCAATTCTTACTGAAGGATAAATCCTTGTATATCTGTACCTGCTATAAACAGTCATGTTTTCCATATGATGTATCCTGTTGACTTTGGTGATCTCCTGACTTTTCACCAAGACATTTTCTTTTTGGTTCCAGTCAAGACGATGGAAAATTAGTTATTAAAGCTGACCTATTATGCTAATATTGAGCTTTAATGTATATTTTATTTTGGGATTCTACTTTAGAAGCTTTGCATCATTATAAAAAGTCGTCATTTAAATACTCACCAGCCACTTCACTGGGTACATCTGTTTAACTGCTCATTGCTCAAATATCTAATTAGCCAAGTGCATGACAGCAACTCAGTGCATTTAGACATGCATGGTCAAGATGTAGCCCGTTCAAATCGAGCATCAGAATGGAGAAGAAGGGTGATTCAAGTGGCTTTGAACACGACATTATTGTTGGTGCTAGACTGTATGGTCTGTGAATCACACAAACTGCTGATCTGCTGGGATTTTTACTGCAGGATCATTTCTAGGGTTTACAGAGAATGGTTCAAAGAAGAGAAAATATCCAGTGAGCAGCGGATCTCCGGGTGAAAATGCCTCATTGATGGCAGAAGACAGAGATCAGAGACAAATGACCAGACTGCTTCAAGCTGACTGGAAAGCAGTAGTAACTCAAATAACTACGCGTTACAACCCAGGTATGCTGAAGAGCCTCTCTGAACACACAACACGTCAGGCTTTGAAGCAGACGGGCTACAGCAGCAGAAGACCACACCTGTCAGCTAAGAACGGGAAACTGAACCTACAATTTGAACGAGCTCACAAAAATTGTACAAAACTTCAACTTCAAAAAAACTTCACCTGGTCTGAGGAGTTTCAATTTCTGCTGCAGCATTCAGATGGGAGGCTCAGAATTTGGCGTGAGCAGCAGTTCAGGCTGCTGGTGGTAGTGTAATGTGGGGGATATTTTTTGGCTCACTTTGGGCACCTTTGTTCCACTGGAGATTCAGCGTACCTGAGTATTGTTGCTGACCTTGTCCATTCCTTCATGACCATATCCACCTTCTAATGGCTACTTCCATCAGGATAACGCAGTGTGTAACAAACCTTGAATCGTCTCCAACTTTTTTCTGAATGAAAATGAGACCACTGTACTCAAATGGCCTCCACAGTCACCAGACTTCAATCAGTTAGAGCACGTTTGGGTTGTGGTGTAAAGGGAAATTCCCATTACTGAGCAGCGGACAAATCTGCAGCAACTGTGTGACGCTGTCATGTCAATATGGACCAAAAAAATCTCTGAGCAATGTTTCAAGCACCTTGCTGAATCTTTGCCAAGAAGAATTAAGGCAGGTCTGAAGGCAAAAGAGGGTCCCACCTCGTACTAGCAAGGCGTATCTAATGAAGTGGCCAGTGAGTGTAGCTAAAAGAGTTTGGCTTATGCATGTTGTCCCTGTGACTATGTGAACCGAAAACATACATGTTACGTTATGTATTGATTCCAAACTGGCTGTAGGCACTGATCTAATCTCTCTCTTTCTGTTAACACTGTGATGGACTGGTACCAAAACCAGCATCTACCCCATCTCTGTCAGCTGGGACAGGCTCCAGCCTTCTGCAACCCTAGTTGGATGAGCAATGGCCTGAGAAAAAATCAATTTTAGCGTCTTGTTAAGGTCCCCTCCCCTAAGTTATCACATCTTTGAAGCAGTTTCTCCATAGCGTAGTGGTTTACGCAGTTACCTTACAAGTGAATTGGTTCAATTCACTTGTAACAAGTCCCTCTCGCCATGGAGGCTTGAGTCAGGAAGGGCATCTGGTGTAAAACTTCTGCCAAATTACCAACTTGGCTGAATCCACCTTGGGGAACCCTTGGGGAGAATATAAAGAAGCAGCTGAAGGTTAGTCATGGAATTTTTTGAAGCTAAATCTAAATAATTCCTTGTTTGGAAATGGCCCCTTTTTCATATTGAATACATATCAGAAACTGAATAAGGTAAAACCTTAATGCTGTTCCATGTTGCAAGAATCTTATTCTGTGTCATATATTCAATCATCCACACCTACCTCCACCACCACCAGAGCTTTTACTGCATCACATAGAAATTGCTCTACTTCAAAACTCACGCTGCCCTGTTTACCAGGCTTCAAAGTATATTCTTATAGATGAATAAATTCACAGAACCTCACAGACACTTTCACTCCTGTGGTTTGAACACACACAGGAGTCTTCCTGTTGGAATACTGAGCCACATTTAATAGGACAATAGTAATAGCATCTACCATAAAAAATCAGTTCGCCTTGGTGTAAACGCACCAGCTGAATCCCTCATCTCAGGAGCTGGGCTAAATCTCCCCCAGGAGCCATGTAATCCAACACGGTACTATTCATTAGTGTTCAGCTGGGACGGGCTCGCTTATCCCAAATCTAATAACACTGAACTAGTTTCATTGAATCCACCCTGCAGCATCTCTATCCACCCCCCCACAAAGAAAATACCTAAGGCTATTGTGGTATAAATATATTAATAAAAAATAGTGATATCTCACTTGAATTCGATGTAATTAGAAGACAGGGAAAGTTTGAAAAAGCAGTGATCCACTACAGTGCTAAAATTCTTTGCAAATAACAAGGCTTGATTGAAAGTGGCAAGTTCATGCCCCCTATCTGGGGGTTCCTGGAAGGCCTTCTTGGAAACATTAGAGATTGGTAACTGAAGAAGGAGATGAAAAGGTCACGGTCAAGTAGATAGAATGAAACCGTAAATTTCAACACTCCATCACAAAATCACTCCTGGAATGAGCGCAGTGTTGATTTAAAAAAAAAAAAACCTCAGGGGTAACACCAGCCTGTCAGGGTGAAGGGAGCTACAGTAAAGGTTGCATGTCCACTTTTGTGATCTTTGTCCCCGTCTTGGGGGAATGCTTCATTTTACTTCTGATTTCATTTTTTCTACGTGAAACTGGCATTATTACAGATTTACTTACCAGGGTACTGAATGTACCATTTGAAAAGCAAACCTTAAATAATACAGCCAACTTCACTGCTGTCTTCACTTTGCATTATGCCACATTACCTAATGCTTAATTTAAGAATCATGGTTGATGCCAGTTTTTTAAGTTTCTGATAAGGTTTTTACCATTCAGCTGATTGATGTGGAAACTAATGATCTTCAGCTGTGCTGTGCCTAGTCAGGTTTTGGCCATACTATATGTTTGAGTGCTGCTCTTGTAAATTATCATCACTGACTGACACTTTAGTGTGGGAGACACTTGTAGTCAGAGTGCCTGGCTGAGCCTCTCAATTGGGATTTCATTTGACTTCATTACTTTAATTTATGACTGGACACCAGATACTTTTTGCTGCCCTTGATTCAGATATCAGATAGGTACGTGATTGCGTGATAATGAAGCAGAGCATTGTTGGAATACTGTACGTCCTTTGACCTTTGCTGCATGAATAAAACTCAATCCACAGAAATGCCTTGTTTCTGCAGCAGTCTCCTGAAACTTTAATATTAGGAAATCTGATAAAGCAGACAGAGTGCAGATGGGTGGAATAATACAGTGATTCAGCTATGAGCTTCATGCGTGGCCAGCCTGCAGCAGCAAAGTCAAATCAGTATCTTCTGTGCTCTTTAAAGCACGGAAAACCAGAGTCTCTTTGCTCCTGCCTTTCTCACTGTCTTATCACCTCACCCCTCTACTGCCTCAAACCAACTGATGGATTTTTTGTGTCTTTTTGGCTTTTGCTGTTAAATTCTTACCTTGTCATCTGACTATTGCAGCAGAATTTGAGACTCATAAGACCAGACAATGTTTTTTTAATCTTTTACTCCCCATTTTTTCTAAGCCTATGTGAACTGTAGCCTTAGTTTTCTGGTCTTAGCTGTCAGGATGGAATTAGATCTGGTATTCTGCTTATGTAGCCCATCTGCTTTGGGGATTGTGCTTTCAGAGATGCTCTTTTGCATACCTTGGATGTAATGAGTGGTCATTCAGTTCAGTTCAATTCAGTTTTATTTATATAGTGCCACTTCACAAGAAAGGTCACCTCAAGGCGCTTTACACTGCATGGTAAAGACCCTTGATCCCCTTTAAGCAAGCACTTGGCGACTGTGGGAAGGAAGAACTCCCTTTTAACAGGAAAAGAACTCTGGCAGAACTGGACTCAGGGAGGGGCAGTCTTTTTTAGTGGCCTGCCTCGACCACTAAAAATGACACCACATTCAAAGCCACTTAAATCATCTTTATCGCTCATCCTGATGCTCAGTTTGAACTTAAGCAGGTCCTCTGGACCATGTCTACATGCCTTAATGCATTAAGTACATGCCATGTGTTTGGCTGATTACATATTTATATTAATGAACAGCTGAACAGGTATGCCTAATGAAGTGGCTGGTGAGTGCATATGTGCCTTAATTGTGTCTACAAAACTATGCAGAGCTGCACATTGTTGTTCAGATGGACTGCTTTGTTTGCACACTCCCAGAAGATCAAGTTAGGACAGCAGCAATGTGGAAATGTCACTTTCATGCAATGAAGTGTACTGCTGTCTGCTGCTGTCATTTCGTGTTGTTTAATTAATGCGGCTAATTCCCCTACACTTTAACTACCGGGCCTACAGTCCAAACTTAAGGTGATTTTTTTTTCTACATAATTGAGTAAGAAGTGTTAAAAATATAAACCCGTCTCTTTCGGGAGAGTAAACCAAGCAGACTTAATCCCTTTGATTGCTGAGATCCATTAATATAACAAAATGAGTCATAAACACACCTGAAGTTTGCCTGGGAAAAATGTAAAAACCATCTCCATCCATCAGAGGTTCAGACTGATTTGTTGACTCCTGTTGTCTAATTGATGTCTAAAACAAGCCGGGTGTTTAAATATAGAAAGAGAAGCTTATCTCTTATCTGTTCCTCAAAAACAAGGGCTGTAAAAACCTTGATAGGAGCTCTTGCATATTATTAAATGTGTATGATCATTTAAAAATGCACACATGGTCAGAAGTAATTCACTTCAGCAAGATTTCAATGCACTATTTACAACAATTAACAACATGTGGGTGAAGGAAAGGAGGGGTGAAGAGGTAGGGATGGGGTATGTAGGGTAAGGGGTACGTGATAAAGGGAAAAGTTAAGAAGGGTAGGGTAAAAGGGTAGGAGTTTCTCTTCATGCCACTGTGCTTCCTTCTACACTTTCGCATAGTTTTCTTGATGTGGGTGTGGGAAAGGTGGGGAGGGGGAGGATCAAGGGAAAATGGAAGCCAGGAAGTGGGCTGGTTTGTAAAGGCTGTTTTGTACTGGGAAAGCATGGGGGTAAAGGGTCGAAGGGGAAGGCTTTGATACTTTGGCGAGGGGTAAAGGTGGTAGAGATCTGAGGTACTTTGTCCACCCTGCTCTGTGTCTCCTTCAGCTTTTCAGTCTCTCCTCTTCATTTTTTCTCCACCTGCCCTTTCTCTTCCTTTCTCGGTGTCTCATGTTTCTACTCCTTTTCCTCTATTTTGAAGGATTCTACACTAAACTGTGAAACAAGCTGTTTGGATGGAACAAGCCCTTGCTGGGAACTAAAACAATTGGCTTTTCTCTACCACTGCTTCTGTTTTCCAGCAACTTTTCGGAGAGAAGGTTGTTCTTGTTCTCCTCCTCCTGGATGCTGATTTTCCAGTATTTCTCTTGAAAAGCAGCACAGGTGTTTTTCCAGTCTTTTTCTTTTCTTGCCATCTCCTTATCTTCCTGTCCCACTTGGTACAGGACATCAGAATGCGCCATAATTCAAGCGCTCCATTTTTTGATCTGTCTTTTGGGATGCTCGTCTTTTTCCCTGAGCTCCTCTGGGAGGCAGCTTGCCTCTGTTCTTTGCCCAGCTTCCTGGATGGCAATCTTCTCTTTGAAGGATCAGTTTTCCTTTTTAAGAGGGTTGATTTCTTGTTTTGCCAAAAAAGAGGCAGTCTCTTAACTTCTGCACAGTTGTTAATTGTGGCCGACTGGCTGGTCCTGCCGAGGGAGGTTGATGGCTCACCGTGAAAGGCAGCACCAAAGTGAACAGTGTGTCCAACATGTCACATACTGAATCTTTGTTAAGACCCCTTTCTTGTCTCATTTTAAGACACCCTGTCCCTTGTCAGCATCATTTTTTGACATGCAGGGTACTAAACCAGTATGCAGTTTTACCAGCTGAGGGTCAGTGAGAGTCTGTGTTAGGAGTTTGCTGTGGTGAATGACATTATTTCAATAAGGAGAGACCATTTGGGGAATATGAACAAGACTTATTGAGTTACAGAATCTGAATAATAATGGTGAATTAGAACGTTTATTGAGTAACAGAGAATTTGAAATAAATAATCTGGCAATTAGGCACCAATGCAGTGACATGACAGAGAGGAGTCAAGAGATGGAGACTCAGGCAGATGAATGAATACAGTTCTTCTTACTGAACTTATTCCTAAGCTTAATTTATGCAACTTCTACCAAGAAATCAGGAGTTCAAGTCCTATGTGTGATGGCTACAGTAGTTTTAGACTTTGCTTCCAGGTTTTAGACAATAAAACTTCCTGGTCAGGAAAAAAAATGCAGTTTTAGTTCAAATATACCCTTTCACGGTGTTTAACCCGCCACCATTTTCTTGGTTAAGCTTAATTGACAACATCAGCAGCAGTTCACATTTGCGTCTATTTCAGATGGTTAGGGACCAACCAAAGGCTGCCGGTTCTCACTGCACATTAAAAAACAACACTAAAGGGATACCAGCTGCATAATGAGAATGGGTTATTGACACTGACTACAGGACAGCTGACAGAACAGACACAATTTGCATGACGCTATCGTGTCAATATGGACCTTGATGAGTTTGTGCCACAAAGAAGGCAGTTCTGAGACAAAAGCTGTACCAAGTAAGCAAGTTGTACCTAATAAAGTGGCCAGTGAGTGTTTGTCAACAGATATACAGTACTTTTTTTGTTGTTCTACTTTGGGCTCTGCGCTTCAGCTGTTTCATTTTGAAATAAAACAATTAAAGTGACAAGTCTTGGGTTTCACTTTCGTGGGTTTACATCAGTATTATTTTTTTTTAAAACAGCGTGCAGCATATAGTAACAAATTAGATGTAATAAAACACTCAGCAAATGTTTGGCCAAATGTTCTCGTAGAAACTGTCATTTAGACTTTGGCAACGTTGCTTGTCTGTATGAGTAAAGAGATGACCGTGCAAGTTGAGAAGATTCATTTAAAATGCAGCTGGTTTGTTGAAATCAACAACTGGGTCCATTCTAATAAACCTGCAGCCCACAGTAGAAAACGGCCCTGGTAAACTAAGGAGCAGCAATCTCGTGGGTGAGCAGAAAATAATTTTCACGGTGAAGAAAAATCCATTTACGACTGCAGAGCAGGTCAAGAATGGACTCCAGCATGCAGGCAAGCGTGTCTCATCGAGTGTGGTAACAGCGACCAGATGGGAAGAAAATACTGTCGATATACATTTATTATGCATTTTCAGTTAAATTTTAATATTTGCTTTTCACCCGTCGATGCCCGGTAGTCATTCAGTTCTCTTATTCTTCTCCAGTCTTTCTTTTTCAGTTAGATATTACATTCTTAAACAAAAAAACCCCCACTGAAATCACAGGTTACTAAAGAGTTACCAAATTAGCTTAAAATCCCACACAGTGTGACGTTAATGAATCCATTATTAACACTGCAGCCCCAGTCGAGTCTGTTCTTCTCCTTCTGTTCATCTCTCATCAGTGTTTTTCTTCATTTCTCATAGACTGGCACGCATCCTGATCCCCTCCTCTTTAAGTCATTGTCACTTTACTTAAACTCTGGTAATACGCAGATATAACAAGTGAGGTTGCAGTCATCTTTGCTTTAAAATACACTTCTCATTCTTGCCCATAAGCAGCATATGAGGCAGAGGAATCTGAGGAAACCATGCGTTAATTACAAAAATTTAAGACAATTTCTTTCCCAGTTTCATCTCTCAGTGATTAAGCATAGTGAAGAAAGCTGGAATATGTATCCTTTATTCATTAGGCCGAAGGACTGATGAGCTGCCATGGCGAGGTGCCTGTCCTTCCAGTCGTCTGTCCATCTGTCCTTTCACAATTCTCAAAAATTGCTACTCCTCCTTGAGAACTGGTCAGATTGTACTCACACTTACACATAATGATCGTCTAACGGGGTCTTCACCCAAGCTGAACTTAAGGTCAGTGTCGAATTTGTTGTTTTACTGCCACTTCTTATTTTCACAAGAATTGCTACAAGAGATTGTCATGTTCATTAAAGAATGCTTGCATGTGCTCGTCTGCCTTCTATCATTAGGTTTATTTATGGCCTAATAATGTCTTAAGCTGGGTTAGGGCCGGTCAAGAACTGGAGCTGTTGTCCTGATATGACTGTGTGTGACCCTCCTTGACTTCACAGCGGATTTTAATTCTTCTCAGTTTGTGCGATTCAGCCAACCAGTGACGTGAAAACTTACCAGTTTCTTTCTGTACTGAACACATAGCAATAACCTTTGACTTGTGATGGCTTGCGAGCCGGATGAGTTAACACATCACTGATGTCCTGGTGATTTATTCCAGCCGCTGACGGACCCGTAAGAGAAAACAAAGCAGTATTTATTTTTGCTTTTCGCTTCATTCACTTATGGGAAAAAAATATGGAAGCAAAAGCAAGTTAGACAAGTGTAAAATGCAACATTACATCCCCCTGTGGCTGCCTGTGTGTCAGCGTTTGTTGAATATTCATTAGGAAGAAGATTTTACAGAAGATACAGTGGATTTGTGGCCGCGTTGCATTGCATATCTTTGGTGTTTTACCAACACAAGCGCATATGTCACTGGCGCTCTAATATACGCCGTGTTTCTATCCTGCTGCTGTATGCTGTAAACAATAGGATTATTCTGTGTTCACTCGAGCCTCGTGGACAGATTTAATGTTGTGGATATGATGGTAGTTGTCCGTGACCTAAATCTGACTCTGCGAAGAGCTTTCATCTTCCTGGAGGACAGGTTTTTGGTATTTTTGCACACAGAAAAAGATCAAAGAAAGAGAAGATGTTTTCTTTTAGTCCCTGAATTTTTTATTTATTCACATTGTTTTGAGACTTCATGTTGGAGTCTGTACTATCATGTAGCCCCTGCTGCTCTCTATATAGAGTTTAGTGTAGCAACAGGCTTGACAGATCATGTCTGTTCCTATCTTTACATTTTTTACTCCAGTGATAGCACAAAATATATTGTGTGGTTGTGCTTTACAGTATTATTGTAATATCCATACATAGACTGCAGTGTATGAGGCTGAGGCTACATATAAATTCCCCAATCACTCTGTGGGCAGGCTTTTTATCCTTCAAACTCGGGTCCTCTACCAGAGGCCTGGGAGCTTGAGGGTTCTGCGCAGTATCTTAGCTCTCCTGGACAGAGATCTCAGATGTCGTTCCTATAATCTGCTGGAGCCCTTCTCCCAGTTTGGTGGTCACTGCCCCAAGTTCTGATTACCACAGAGACCACTGTTGCCTCCACCTTCTCCATCTTCTTTAGCTCTTCTCTCAACTCTTGGTATTTCTTGAGCCTCGTGTTCCTTCTTTTTGATGTTGCCATCGCTTAGGATTGCTACATCTAACACTAAGGCCTTCTTCCTCTGCTTGCCCACCACCACAATGTCCAGTTGG
Organism: Etroplus canarensis; assembly: GCA_015106775.1. Taxonomy (NCBI): domain Eukaryota; kingdom Metazoa; phylum Chordata; class Actinopteri; order Cichliformes; family Cichlidae; genus Etroplus; species Etroplus canarensis. The sequence continues at coordinate 13,048 of VUQH01023812.1, forward strand.
TTAGCCATGAACAGCTTGTCCATCTGTATCTGAAAGTCCCATACTGTAGAATCTTAGCTTGGTCATTCTCCACCATCTCTGAAGGAGTGTCCCATTTTGACCTTGGGACTCCCAGGTCACACAACCATTCACACTCACTGTCAGTTGAGAACCGCCAATTAACCTAACCCCTTTGCCTGTCTTTGGACTCTGGGAGGAATCCGGAGTATCCAAAGAGAACCGACACAAGCATGGGGAGAAAATGCAAGCACCATACAAAAAGGGCCCAAGCTTGCCGGGAGACCCTCTTTCTGTGAAGTGACAGTACTGACCACTGCACCACCATGCTGCCCACATGATATCTGCATGCATCATTTCAAAAGGAATTCAGTCTTGACATTTGTGGCTTCTCAGTTTGACCAGCGGTAGTCTTCAACTTTAAACATGAGGCTTGAATCAGAGATTAAATTTAAGTACCAACTTGTGACATTTTTATTAGAGTAGATTTTGCACACCAACACACCAGCCACCAACCTCACTAAAAGTGGCTGGCTTCCCTTTATAGCCTCCCCTGTCTCAGGTGAGCATCAAGAACTGCCTGCTTTGGGGGTGGCAAAACTGAATAAAATAAATAACTTTGCAAACCAACACAAAACAAAATGTAACATCAAAGAAAAATAAATTTTAAAAAAAAAAAAAAAAAAAAAATATATATAAATATATATATATATTTATAT
>VUQH01023822.1:6353-18933 GCA_015106775.1 Etroplus canarensis
TTTCCCATCCTCCAACTCTTTATGTGGACTCCTGAATTGGGATGCCACTCCTCTCGAGTGATACAACAGTAGCTCCTTGGGTCTCTGGAGCCTTTCTGGCAGCCTACTTTCTCATTTAACCTACTTAGGAGGCTTTTTAAAAAGATCCCAAAGAAAGCTTTTTCATTTCTGTTCTCATCTCACACTCTCTAATGGAACCTAATGGGAGAGACAGCTGATTGGAGGTTGAACGTGAGAAGGGATATACCACAAGAAAAGGCAAACACGTGGAAAGGTAGATTTGTGTTGCTGGAGAAAAGAAAGTAAATGCAAAGGGTAGTGCCTCACCACTGGCAAGTTTCTCAGCCAAAAAGAGGTAAACTGAGGTGTGAAGTAAATTGTGATAAAAACGTATTGTGTGGAAATTCGCTTTGTGGAACAAGCACAGTGTGCAGATGCTGCCTCATTTCAATAAAGTAGTAATGCAGATTTACACCTCTGCAGCAAGCCTTCATGATATTGATCACAGTGCTCTCCCTGTTCACTTGCTTGTTGTCTCTTCTGCCAAGCACTCGCTATTACTACATCTTAACAGCTTTAATCTTACAGCATCGTGGAGTTTAACATCACCATTTTTTTTCTGTTTTATTACCTTTTTATCTAAAATTGTATATTTTTCAGGAAACTAGTTCACTCCACTAACCTTTCTATATATAAAGAAGATATTTTATGAGTGAAACAAACAGTCAAAGCCATGGATGTGCAATTTCACCTTGGAAGGCAGTGTATCAATGATTCATAAGCACAGATTCAGACAGCCAACGTTTCACAAACCTAAAGAAAAAAATCCTGTGTCTCCCGAGGTGCACCAGAACAAACTTGAGTTAGGGATGGGGAACAAGGCTTATCTAACATTGGCAACACATTATTGGTTATTTGATAAAGTCTTTTGTCGTTGTGCATTTCATTTCGTTTCACTGAGACAGTCTCTATTGCAATTTTTCTCTACCCCTCGGTCCACTTTTTCACCATTTGATTGCGTCTTTTCCATTCTGCTGCTGTTCTTCTGCTCCCCTCTGTTGTGTGTCATGGTAGAACAGACTTTGAGCAGAGAATTTGATGAAATGCAGGTAACCTTACTACAGTTAATGATTCCAGTACAATAAAAAAATCCTACACATCTTAATCCATCTGCTCTTTTTTGGGAGCTTTGTTTAGTATTAAAACACTACATCTGCAGTAGCTACAGGCATTGTGGATTTTTTAAATGTATTTTCTGACAATTTTTTTCTTATAATCCACTATAGTTGGGTCTATAATTTTGGGGTTTTTGTAATTATGTACATCATCGCATTGAATGATCATATTCAACATGTGATCAAAGTGTAAATCATGTATTGACATTCTTGAAGGCATCTGTTGTTTTAGGCTTTGACACTGATACAGCTTCCTCCTTGAGCATGCTCTTGACTCAACTAGATATTGTAGAGGGGTTTTTCCTAAACAAGTAAATCATTCTGTGATCATCCACTTCATTTGTCTTCTGTGGTCTTCCAGGTCTTTTGGTGTTGCTGAGCTAGCCAGTGTGCTCCTTCTTTTAAAGAATGTAGTAGATTGTTGTTTTGGATACTCCTAAAGTTTATATTATTTCATTTTTTCAGCCACATTTTTCCTTCACTTGCATTAGCATCTCTTTAGACCTCGTTTTGAGAGGTTTGGTGAACAGCTACCAAATGCAAGCTCAACATTTGGAATGAACTCCAGGTCATTTATGTGTTTAGTTTGTCATGGGATAACAAGTGAACAGACAGCACTTCACCCTGAAACTTCTTGTCAGTCTTTTTTTTTTTTCAAAGTCTAAGTCAACTTTATTATCAGTTCTGTTATATTTGCAGGACATATACAGAATCAAAATGCCATTTCCCCTGACCCTGTCTTATTACATTTGAGCCTCTGAAAATGGAGAACTATGAACAAAAATGGCTGCAGTTTCTTAACAGTTAATGCAATTCTTGTGTTAAACCCTTTGAATGAAAGCTGAAAACCTGCCCTTTGATCACATCTTAATTTTTAATATAAAAACTATTACAGCGGTGTACAAAGGCAAATTACAAAAAAAAAATATATATATAAAATCGTTGTCTCTTAACTCATGTATGGACCTACCTGGTTGTTGACTTCAGCACTGTGGGCCAGTGTCTTTCACCATCTCACAAATGAGGCTTGCAGTGGGAGAGGGGGTGTGGGGCAGAGACTTACTTCCATATAGATGCCCACGTAATAAATAAGGCAAACATGTAGAGTTACATGCTGGCAGTTAAAAGAAGAAAAATTATCCTCTCAATATGTAATTTTGATAAACACAGAAGAGTTTCACAGGCTTTCATCAATATCTGAAGAGAAAGATTTTACTTTTCTTTTGAAGTTTGTGAAAATAGTTACTTAATGGTCAAAATCCTGTATTAAGAAGATGACATGTACTGAACATCTGTTTGGAGAGTCTTCTCCAGAAGGGTGGCCATAATCCAGTAAACCACTCAGCATACTTACTTGCTAGTCACCAGCTGCGTCTGGTTGACCATCTGGGTGGATAACAGGTCCCTACTCTCTGATTCGTCTCATTTAGTTTTGGAGGGTTTTCCTGCCAAGTTCTTCCCTGGTCTTTAAGTTGTCTGTGTTGTTTCTGTTTTTGTGATGCAGCTGCAGTATTTGTCTGACTAAAATTCTAGATGTGCAGTGACAAAGCTTTATCAGGGGACCCAAAGACTGTTGATAATAGGATGTTCTTTTGAAGAATGCGGTATCATGCCAGCCTGAGAAGATAAGATGTAATTGTTACTTTGAATCTCAGAGAAATGCTCTTAAGAGGCTGAAGTGAATGAGTAACACTTGAGCAGTACTACACATTTGACTTTGAGGGACTGAATACATAGCTGCTTTCCTGGATCCGATCAAGGCCAACAATAGAGGTACATCAACCCTCCAAACTGTTAGGTACACAAATATACAGCTGATAAACTATGACACTCACTCCACAATAACATGGAATGGTCTCCATGGATAGTAAGAGGCACCTTGTTTGTTTAGCTGTTTGCTGTATTGTAGTCACATAAAGTATTCATTTTCTTGGAAAAATTTACTGTTCAGAAAACAATCAAAATATAGAGATATGCATATATTTTTTAGCCTCCTAGCATGGCTCTGGAGTTGGAAATGTCTTTACTAACTGGCAATTCCTTGACCTTCCCTTTAGCTCAGCATAAGTATATTAGTGACGCTTTATAGGCAAGTGTTGGATGTACCTTCGGCTGCTCTTTTGTTTTTTATTCTCCCCAAGGGGTCGCTACAGTGGATTAATCCGCATTGGTGATTTGGCAGAGGTTTTATGCTGGGTCCCCTTCCTGACAAAACCCTCCATATGATGAGAGAGGTTTGTGTCCCCACCTGAAATCAAACCAGGGACCTTTTGCTTGTGAGGCGAAATTGTAAACCACTACACTACGCGGGCACTTAGGCAAGTACTGGATGATTTCCCATTAAAATTGAGGACAGGTATTCTCATTCTCATTCTTATTCTAATTGTCCTCTATGTGAATTGAAATAATACATACCTTATTTTACATTTTTATGATGAAATCCCTGCAGAACTAATGGCCTCAGCATCAGCTCTAATAAGTTTTTATTGCTCATTATCTAATAATGCTACTTTAGCCCCCTAAACTAGATGAACTGCTAATGATCACTATGTTAGCTTTGTCATTATTATATAAGCTATCATACATCCACCTGTTCTTTGTGTGTATGCCAGTTTATTCTTGTTTTCCTTCACAGTCACTGCAGAGTATGTCATATCTTTAGTGATGGAGCGCAATCACAGAATTACCAGATTGGGCCATTAGGGAACGGATGACAGGACAGCACTTCCTGCTTATTAATTGCCACATTTCCATTTCTTTGCCCCTGATATGACATAGGAGGCAAGTTCCCCAGATCCACTGCTAATTGTGTGGCATTCCATTGCATCATGGTGGAGGAAATTCAGGTACCTCAGGTACCTCTGATCAAGGCCTATAGCTCCCTCCACTGTATACACCCTTGGCGATGGTGGCTAATTCCAGGAGGAAGAGAAGCAGAAGTTAAGCAGAGCTTTTAAAAGAAGAATGGTTGTGAGTTAAAATTGTTGGTTGCAATTATGACTCCTGTTGTCCAGCATTAGAGTCACCAGATGCCACATATTCTCAAGTTTGAAGGTTCACAGTGAATGTGAATTTACATTTTGCATATAATAACCTTTTCAATGACTATAGAAACACAGAGAAAATGTGAAAATCTGCATATTTTATGTTTGCATACAGGAACTGGATTTCTTTTTCAATTTCAGTAATTATTTATTAGGAGCTGCTTTCACAGTATGTTTACAAAGAAGTCTTTATTATGACACTACTCTGGGGTTTCACAGGTATATCAAGCTGCAGCTATTGGATCAGATAAGCTGGGTAAGTCATCTGAGTTTGGTGCTGCTGTTTGTCTTTGAGTGAAATGACACAGTACAAAGGAGAGCCCTAACAATGGCTCTGATTCATCTGACAAGGTAAAGGCATTTTATACCAAAAGGATTTGAAGTATTTGCATTTAAAAACATCAGTCCTTGATTAAAATACTTTTAGTCTTTGCAAACATTCAGTTGGTTTTTGCTCAGAATTTCATCATTTTGAAGCATCCCAAACATGTTGAAAATTTAATTATTTGGCCCTCATGTCTGCCATTCACTACAGTCATACTATGTTGTACAATTCTTTAAACTTTCCAATTTCATTTAAAATAAAACCTCCTGAATGAGTGTATCAATGTGTTTAGAATCAACATTTCTGCAATCTTTTATTGTGTTCAAGGTTTAGCAGGTTTAAATTTTCTTTCACTTCAGTCTTTTTATCATTATAAACAAAAGCTGACAAATTTTGTTGCCTTGAACACCAATGATACACTAGTGGTTCTGAATGGTCTGCTGGCCAAGCTGCTCTCTGAGCTGCAAGCATTTCTGCATCTCTACAACAGAGTAAAATGTGAAGAACAAATAAGAATTTCCCACCACATCCCCAGGACAACATGCTTCATTTCTTCTCATGAAAAATCAGTAAAATTGTCAATGAAACCTGCCAAACAGATCACAGAGTAACCCCATGAAGAACCTGTGCTAAAACAAGAGGCAAAGAACAAAGAGTGATGGTTCAGACTTATAATCCATTAGAGTGGAGGAGAAATTGGAAATGAATGTGGCACACTACAGTGATTTGATTTATAAATGAAATTTGCTAATGTTGACCCTAATTAAGGGTTAGATTTTTGTAAGTCTCATAGACAAAAGAAGAGATCTAGGATGAGTGTCAGAACTAGCAAACATACTGACTGTAAATTCCTGGGCCTCATTTACTAATATGTGCATAAAATTTTTCATACTTTGCCATTAATCTGATGGCCAAGTGTATCTTAGTGCATGAATCAATCCCTGACAAGCTCATGCCCATTATTCCCTGTTAGCATAGTGCCATATCCTCATTTCTGTTTCTCCAATCTTTTTTCACAAAGTTTTCATGAAGTTGTTCTAAGACCTTACCATGGCCACTAAAGCATAAAAGCAAATTTCTTGACTGAATAAACTGATATAACAAGGTGGAAACCTGCAAACCTGGGGCAGTTTTCTGAAGTGTGTCCTTATGAGTGACAATACTGACCAAGAGGCACCCTCGAGACACACACTTTTTGGTGTGAGAAAAGAATAACAAAGCCAGTGAAAAAGAAGGAACCAGGTGGAGAACTAGGATGACATGGGGGCAACCTGGATTGTTGTCTTAGATGGATCAAATTGTTGTCCCAGAAACATAAGTTCAAAATGGCTTAAAGAGTATCACTCAGCAGTGCAGTCACATTCCTGTGGGAGAAACCGATTTCAGCTGGTGCGCTGATAAGAAGAGCATTTCAAGTTAAGAGAATATTGTGCGGTTGTCGTTATTGTTTAGTCTATCCTGACTCAAAATACCGTCAAGAGGGAAACACATATAAAATGTACCTTCGACTGCTCCCTTGTATTCTCCCCAAGGGGTCGCCACAGCAGATTAATCCGCATTGGTAATTTGGCAGAGGTTTTACGCCAGATGCCCTTCCTGATGCAACCCTCCATGGTGAGAGGGGCTTTTGTCCCCACCTGGAAAACACATAAATTCCTGTATTTTCTCTCAGTGCCCCTAAGCCCTTGTAAATGGCATTTAAAACAATTATATTGCATGACTTGTGATAATGGGCAGTACAGGTGGTGGTGCAATGATTAACACAGTAAGAAGATCCTTGGTTTGAATCTGGCCCTTGTTGTTATCCCACTTTGAGCCCTACCTGTGTTTGTTCAAATGAATCAAATTAAAAATAGTCAACTTTGATGCTAAACCATATGTCAGCATAACAGTTAAAGTAAAACATAGGCCAGTTTTAGTTTAATTTTGACTGAAGTGCAGCCACAAATCAAGTGCACTAGTAAACCAATAACACTGGCAGTCAAAGCAAACAAATCTATTCTCTTACTTAAATTCCCTACTTTCCTCCATGACTTTTTTTTGTTTGGATTTGGAGCACATAGCTTGGGGGATTTGGGACTAGCCATTTATGTGTATACATTCAGCTGCTATTCAGATTTAGCAAATTTAAGAGGATAAGGTGCTGGGTGATAGACATAGGGTATTACACACATTGTAGTCAATGGAATCTTTTCAAACATATTTTAAAAATTTGGTGTGTAGGATACACATTTTTACAATTGAAATATGTAAAGCATTAAGTAAAGCAATGATAAAGAAAATCATGTTGCGAAAAGAAATAACTATTGTTAATTTCCATATATTTTTAATGTAGTTTAATGTAGTCATAGGGAGCCACTGGCTCCAGAGCCACAGATTTGAGACCATTGGATTAGTCAGGGGTTAAAATGTTTATTGAGGAATGTAGGAGCAATGTTTTGAGAAGATAAAAGACAAAAAGATTTTATCTCTAGTCGTACTGCAGATGTTTTAGGGTTTTTTTGGTCTAACATGTGCCTAAATATGTCAAAACTTAGTATAACTGCAAATATGATTTGGTTAAAAAGAGTATTGCACTACAGATCGACAGAGAAAACTGGAAAGAAAAAAAATGAGCAACCCAGAAAAGGACTGCAACCTTACTGGGCAGCACAGGTGAATATTAAGCTGCCTGTTAAAAAGAACAGTTCATGCTTAGGAAGCTTTCTGTGAGCAAATAAAGGTCGGAAATAATAAAACTCAATTCACAGTTTTCCGATTTTTATATCTCATACTTTATCCTCAACAGTGAGCATCATTTAAGTCGTACTTATTCTTTTAAATAAACTCGCTGTTGTTCAGGCCATTTTCATCAGCCTACTTTGGCAGGTTAGTTTGCCCTTGGTGTTAACTCTCCCTGTTAAAATGAACCAGCCTCTAATTTAAACAAGAGCTCACACAGGTCATGATGGATGGTGCTTTCTTTCTTGTGACAGGAGGTCACACGAACTAATATCCCACATCTCTAACATGCTTGTGTGTATAATAACATGAGATTGTTTTTCTCCCTCCATTTTAATCCTATTCCACCCCTCCCCCTACTTTTTTGTTCCCCCCGCTTGTTTTTGTTGTTATCATACACGTCTCCTGCTTCCCTTCAGTAGAAATCAGAAAGGTGAGATTGTGTGCGAATATCAATACAGCAGGGTGTGTACCCTTGCAATCCCCCTGGATAGATGGTCAAGCCAGCCATTTCTCTTGTTCACTTTCTTGAGATTTATTAGGGCAGATTGTTTTCGGGGTTGGCCTTGCACTGATGAGAGGAAAAGAAGGGGTCGTAAATGTGTTCTGAAATGTGAAAGAAAAAGCAACCAACAAGACAATGGTAGGGCTGCAGGGTGGTGTTTGACCTGTGAATGCTTTACCTGCAGGGAAAGAAAAGTGTAGTCATTTTACTTAAATCCAGAGTAGACAGCAGCCCTCAGCAGTGTTTTAAATAAGTTATTTATGTGACTTTGCAGTTTCATCATCTTAAATTATCACTGATAAACATGAAGGCAATAGTAATTGAACTATATAAAAAAAAAAACCTTGGTATTTTGTATAGCGAATATGAGCGTATGTTTTCCGCACCTACTGACATTGCATAGTGTGGGTGCCACGGTTACAATTTTACAGCTTTGAATCAATCACAAAGTTCTCCATTAACAGAAAGATTCTCTTGGTTCAGCTTTGACCTACTAAATTTAGTCATAACCCTAACCTCCAGGTGGTTCCAAATTATTGCAGTATATCTATAATGACATGATAGCTAGCTTTATTTAATATGAATTGTAGTTGCTTCTGTGAATTTAAAACAGGGCCTGCTCATTGTGTGTTTGAGTGATTGTTCGAGTGCCTGACAAAGTGGATTGACATTCTCTAAGCTCTATACTTGTATCTACAATGGGATTATCCAACGCTCATTCTAGCAGCGTACTGTTAGGGCCATTTAGATTCAAGGCAGATTATGTAAACATCAAGCAGAGATCTTCTATTAAAAAGAAATCAGGATTGAACAGCTTAACAAATGTGCAGGAGATTTATATAAATTTGTTACAGTTAATCCTTTAAAGAGATGAAAGGATAATCCATCCTTATTTTGCAAATTACTGTTTTCAAAACTTTACATGTGTTTACAATAACTTTGTCATTATTACCTTTTTATTGATGATTTCTGTTTTATTTTTTAGCGAAAATTAAACTCTAAACTCTAAAATTATTGTGGAATAATTTGACCTCAAATTATCAAATATTCATTATAAATCTCACGTACAAGTGTTGCAAGACTAGCTGTCTTGATCCATTAAAACCACCTGAAAAACAGTTCATAATCTGGTAGTCACATATGACTTGCTATTTTAAAATTAATTGCACCAGACGGACAGCAGAGGCATTTGATTATTTACAAAGTGCAATGAATTTCTTGAATAACAATGAACTCCAATTTGGAGCAAGGGGAAAACTAAGTTGTTGCCCTTCAGATTCTTCCCTCAATGTCTCGCCTTATACTTTATTCAGTTGCATAACAAGAATCAATAGTTCAAATTAGACCTTAAATTTTTTAATGCTTCTTTGTCATTTTTCACTTTAATTTTCCTGTCCATGCAGATCCCGTAACATACAATGGAAAAAGCTCAGCAGTCATGCCAGCATCAATGTGTAATTTATTTATTACACTCTGCCGGGTTCCAGTAGTCCATTAAATCAGTTCTGGGAACCACTTCAACTGCAGTATTAGAAACAATTTGCATCAGTTTGCAGTTAGTATTAGCAGTCTTTAGTGACCCTCCATCTGCTGCTTTCTCCACAGCTTCATAGACTGTATGTTGTTGTTATGATGCCATCCAGCTGTTAAGCAAGTGTACTCCTAGTGTCGGTCCCAGGCCCGGGTAAATAGGGAGGGTTGCATTAGGAAGGCCATCCGGGATAAAATCTTTGCCAAATTAAATACAGATTCATAATACAACTTCCATACTGGCTCAGTCATAGCCAGGGTTAATATTCGTACATTAATTCTTTCATTTATTCGTTCATTTTTTATTTATTCAAATAAATAAATACTTGTTTTCTGAAGCATTACTGTTAGTGTTAATAGGAACATTTGTTGGACGTAAGAACATCTTTCCTAGTCCTTACTTTCTGACACACATTTAAAGGTTTTGTGCTGGCCAGTCAAGTTGTTCCACACCAAACTCATCCATTAAGATTTCCCTTCAGTGGAACTAAGGGTCCCAGGCCAACCCCAGAAAAAAACAACTCATAACATTATCCCTCCTCCACCAAACTTTACAGGTGGCACTTTGCAGTCAGGCAGGTAACGTTCTCCTGGCATTCACCAAACCTAGACTCAATCATCAGACTGCCAGATAGAGAAACGTGATTTGTCACTACACGAAACGTGTTTCCAATATTTGGCACTGTGCTTGGTGATGTCAGGCTTACATACAGCTGCCCACAATGCTTTCCGTGAAGATCCCAAACCACACTTTTTTAGTGCTGATGTCACTGATAGAGGAGGTTTAGAACTCTGCAGCTCTTGAGAAGGTAGAGTGTTGGTGACTTTTCCACACTCAGTGACACCGTTCTGTAACTTCACGTGGTCTGGCACTTTGTGACTGATTGGTGTGGTTCCTAAATGCTTCCACTCTGCAAGAATACCACTTACAGTTGATCATGGACTATCTAGAAGGAAATAAATTCCGCAATCTGACCTGTTGCAATGGTGACATTCTATTAAACCACCACATTCAAACACATTGAGCTTTTAGAATGATCATTATTTGACAAATGTTTGTAAAGATAGACTGCATGGCTGGGTGCTTGATTTTGTGATTATGGGACTGAATGAAACACCTGAAATCAATGATTAAGAGGTGTGGCGCAATATTTTTTCTATATGAGCGTATCTAAAAAGGGGGAATAGTCACCATGGAGCACCCACTGATTTGTGGATTTGCATTCAGCTTCATCATCTTTGCTATCTTGGGTTTTTGGAAACAGAAAATTTGCATATTTAGGCAAGAAAGTGGAGTCATCAGCTAACCTGAGAATTCAAGGCACATCTGTAGACTAAAAGGGTGCATTGCACAGACACAGAGACCTGCCAGTTAAGTTACATTCTAATGCTAGAACAATGGATTAAGTGTCAGATGACAGCATTTAATAGTACTCCAAAAGGCAACTGCCATACAGGCAAAAGGTCCAGTTTTGTGACCGAATACAATTTAAATAAATAAGTTGGAAAAAAAACACTGAAGTTTTTTTGCTATAGTGACAAAAACTGTTCTTCTCACCAGTCTGTAAACATTTTTCTTTTCCTGCTGTGAGGCTTTTACATTTTAACATGTGACTTGTTTTTGCAGGCAGCCTCAGTTAGCAAAAAGAGGGACTGCAGGTTTTTGGCACTTGGCGTTGGCTTCCTTTTTAAACACCAGAAGTGACCACTCAATAAAGCTGTTTGAGAGTGTGTCCTTTGATTGATGACCAGCAACAATGCTTGTTTTATAGGTTTTCAGGATGTTTTTCAGATATTTTCATACAGGCTATTAACCATCATGAATAAAAGATAGAATGATAAATTACAGTGTGAGCTCAAAGTAAACTGTCAAGCCAAGAATAACACAGGGCTGTATAATTAAGAAGTTTTGAGAACTATTGTTTCCCTTGTAATAAGCATTTGACATGTTCGTTATAACAATTGTAACAATTTTTGACTTGGTTTGGCACTTCCAAAGTTTTTCTTTTATAGGTAGAAATCATTCATCCTGAGTGCTTGCAGAGGCTTCATAGCGTCTCTTTGATGCATCTTGTCCATTCCAATTCTGTTTTATTTGATACCCATCACATATCTATCTGGAGCATGCTGTTCCTAACACATGTTGTGGAAGCAACAGTAGAGTTTCTTTTAATAAATTACCAAACAAGCAAGTGATTGAAAAGGATAAAACACAAGACTAAATAAATGATTTTCCCCACCTGCTTATGTCTCCATTTTAAAAAGTGGCAGGAGGGCAAAGCAAGGTAATGAGTGCTTGTATCCATTTACCAGAGAAAGGCTCTACTGCTGTTTTCTGCCTCACTGCATCATTTAACCACTCCTTTAACCTATCGCTCATTATCATTGTTCACATTTGTTTATCTGAACTTTTTGTACTGGTGTATCTCCATTTTCATTTTCAAAGGTTAAGAAAAGTAAAACAAATACTTATTTGGCCTACATGCAATATTTATTTATTGCAATTTCAATAGTTATATTTCTGATTTCTGTTGACTGTATAACTAATCATAATTCAGCAGGGAGATTTCTAACACACGACATTTCAAGTTGCAGTTGTCACTTTTCCTCTGTCTCTCAGCCTGCATCTCCAGTATGGTGTAAAACTTTGCAAAGCAACTATGCAACTTTCCAGAAAAAATATAGCCACGGGAATTGTTACATGTCTTAAAAAATATAATACTAAAAATAATGACATGGTGTTGTTGGGCGTGTCAATCCCCCTCACTCTCCCCATCCATTTTCTTGTCTATTCTTCACTGTGCAATCTAATAATTGCCCAAACAAAGTTTTAAAAAGACGTGTTGGTGTTAAAAGTAGCATGGTCTGGCAAACTGTTATATTTACTGCACACATTCAGAAGTGAATAGTGCAACGGTATACAGGTAGTTCCATATGTTTTTGAACAAATGCAGTTTTTTTGTCTTTGTCATGTAATTTTGTCTCTGTACACCACCACAGTGGATTTTCAGTCAAATTATCAAAGTGTGATTGAAGTGCAGACGTTCAGCTTTAATTCAAGAAGAAAACTAATAGGAATACAATATCCATTTGGTACGCTGCACACAAACATATAGGTGATATGCCCGTATTCTCTCAATTTACTCCTATCTGGGGGAATGAACAGTTAATAATAATAATAATAATAATAATAATACATTTTATTTGTAATGCACTTTTCATTCGAATGAATCTCAGAGTGCTACAATAAAAACAAGAGTTATAAAACATACAAAGCATA
>VUQH01023825.1:6572-21120 GCA_015106775.1 Etroplus canarensis
TCAGCCTTTTCATAATTGTTCCTTCATTAACTTTAACATTTAACATGCTAACTGAGGCCTGTAGAGTCTGAGATGTAGCTCTTGGGTTTTTGAAGAGGTGCTCATAGTGGGTGATGATCACTTAAGAGGACTTGATTAGCAGCACCTGGCTGGTATTTGTCCATTTAATTCCTATGGAAGCAGTAAGGGTATACTTAGTTTACCACAGGATTACATAGAGTCCTGTGATATTTTTTTTCAAATGCCTGTAAATCTTTCATTTAAATAACAAAATACAGCCTAAACTTTATTGTAACTGTTTGCCAAGCAATGTTGGGTCAAAGTAAGTAAACAAAGTAAATAGTTTGTTTACAAGTTCTTTTGGATCGTGATATGTATTTCAAAACAGTATTCATACACACAATAAATGTTTTGAGCCACTGCTGTGGTGAGACATCTTCTGTTAAATTCTTTTGTATTTTCTAGGTAGAGTATGGTGCCGGGGCAGTAAGGCTTGTGGCTCCGTTTTCATTCCGCAAGCACCTTCCCATCACAGTTTACATGCTGATACTCTGTGTTATGGCCTGTAAGTGATTCTGACCCTCTGGCTTATAAAGTTCACTTTTTTCTTTAGATGTGGTGTCACTGTTTACATGTGTGTTTCATTCCAGCAGAAATACTGAAAAATGTTTCCGCTCAGCTTTATGGATGCCGGTCTAGTTTTCAGCTCAGATTAACTCAGCTACCGTTTGTCTTTCAGCGATGGTGATCATTTATCTATGCCGAACGAGACGCACCAGGTCGAGGAATTACTCCCGTCCACCGAAGCCCATTTCTGCACAGCTGTGAAAAGCTTTGCCGTATGGCTCAAACTACATAAGACTTTTGGTGTCTTTTTTTCCTCATAAATTTGTCTTTTACTGCCTCTGCAAACCACTTTTTCTCTCTTCTAAAACATTTTATCACCAAGAAGCTTCCATTAATGTTTGAAAGGTGGCAATGGTTTTATTTATTTGTATTTTTTTTGTATATTTTTATTTCATTTTAAATTTTTTATCTAATTTTTAAAAAATGTTTTCAACAATTTCTTTGATTGTTAACATATTAAAAATCTCAATATGTGAAGCACTTTGTAACTTTTTAAAAAAAGGTGACATAAATAAATGTGTTGTTGTTATTGATCAATATTATTAATATTGTTTAAGTCAGGCATGGTTGTATTTTGAAAACTACTTAAATGCACTGCTCAGATTTCAATGGGAAAGAAAATCATACTGGATATCTATACTGATATATATACTGGGTAATGTGTTAGGAACAAAAGGATGTCACATAATTTGATGAAAATGAAACTTATTAACCTACAGGTTGATAAGAAGGCTTAATTCAAAGTGAAGAAATGATGTGGCAGGCTAGTCCGTTTTGCCGGAATTTCTCTGCAGCAACTCAAAATGGTACTCAGTAGTTTGTATGACTCCCACGTGCTTGTATGCATGCCTGACAACATCAGGTCATGCTAATGAGACAGCGGATGGTGTCCTGGGGGACCTCCTCTCAGATCTGGGCCAGGGCATCACTGAGCTCTTGAACAGTCCGAGGTGCAGCCTGGCAGTGTTGGATGAACCGAAACTTAACATCTCAGAGGTGTTCTGTTGGTTTTAGGTCAGGCAAGCGTGGGGGCCAGTCAATGGTATCAATTCCTTCATCCTGTGAGGAACTGCCTGCATACTCTTGCCACATACGGCCAGGCATTGTTGTGCACCAGGAGGAACCCAGGATCCACTGCACTGCACTGTCTGAAAATGGGTCCAAGGATTTCATCCCAATACCTAATGGGAGTCAGAGTGCCGTTACCTAGCCTGTAGCGGTCTGTGTATCCCCCCATGGGTATGCCTCCCCAGACCATCACTGACCCACCACCAAACTAGCTGTGCTGAACAATGTTACAGACAGCATAACATTCTTCATGACTTCTCCAGACCCTTTCACATGTGTCACAGGTGGTCAGGGTGAACCTGCTCTCTGCGAAAAGCACAGGGTGCCAGTGACAGATCTGCCATTTGTGGTATTCTATGGCGAATGCCAAATGAGCTCCACGTTGCCGGGCAGTAAGCACAGGGCACACTAGAGGAGATTGGGCCAGGGGTCAAAGTCATTCACACCAGTGGCCTGCTGGAGGTCATTTTGTAGGACTCTGGCAGTGCTTATTTTGTTCATGTTTGCACAAAGGAGAAGATAGAGGTCCTGCTGATGGGTTAAGGACCTTCTACATCCCTGTCCAGCTCTCCTAGAGCAACTGCCTGTCTCCTGGAATCTCCTCCTTGCTCTCGAGACTGTGCTGGGAGACACAGCATACCTTCTGGCAATGACACGTACTGATGTGTCATCCTGTAGGAGTTGGACTACTTGTGCAACCTCTTTAGGGTCCAGGTATTGCCTCATGCTGCCAGTAGTGACACTAACCCTAGTGAAATGCAAAACTAGTGAAAAAACAATCAGAAAAGATGAGGAGGGAAAAAAATGCCAGAGGCCTCCACCTGTAAAACCATTCCTGTTTTGGGGTAATCTCATTGTTGCCCCTTTAGCGCACCTGTTGTTAATTTCATCAACACCAAAGCAGCTGAAACAGATTCACAACCCCCTCTGCTACTTAACTGACCAGATCAATATCCCAGAAGCTTAATTTGACTTGATGCTATATGCTGAGTAAAAAGTGCTCCTTTAATTTTTTTGAGCAGTATAGTCTGGATTTGTGTGTGAGCTTAGAAAGAAGTGCTCTCTTCTAGTGCTGTATAGTTCTTGTACATTTTTAAGTCAGTTTTTAGAAACAAAAAAAATAATATTTCTTGACCAATCAGAATTTCCTTATTTTCATCAAACATTACAAGTACAAAATCTACTACTGAAACCCCTCAAACCACCAAACATACAGGAACATCTCCAGGCAGAAATATTCCGTCACACATCCCATTGTGTTACTACGTTGTAAAAGTTCTTGTTTTTAGACATTGCAGTTGTGTGTATTTACTATGTGTTCATATATTTCTGATGAATCATACACTTATAGGAAGGTATCCATCTAAATCCTTGCCAGAAAGCAAATAAACATTTTTTTTTCCTACAATGGTGACTCATTTTCTTTAGGCAGGATGACATTAAGGTTTTTTCTGATATGTCTCTGCTGCATCACCTATGAAGTAATTGTATTTTAGCTGAAAATGTGTATTCAAGACAAAGAAGATTTTACGTTGTTAAAGATAAAAATGGAACATCATTTCCAATAATGAAATTCTTCGTGGACTCAGAGCAGTTCAAACCTGGTGATGTGCTGCACATCCTGTTGTACGTTTCACTTTTTGTGTGTTTAGCACCATGAGAGTCAATATAAAAGAATCTGAATCAGAATGCTTCATTAATCCCAGGGGAGAAATTGCATTGTGTTGCAGATATTCAGTAATGTATGAAAATGCATTTGAAAGGCAGAAAATCAAGATTAAAATACATAGATATTTATGTATAAATTGTTATATGTAACATACTCCCAAGGTAAAAACTGCATACAATATGTACAAGAAGTGGCGATAAAAAGAAAATGGTCATGGAGTCACCGGGTGGCGTTCTAGAGTGATGTCCACAGGTAGGAATGATTTCCTGTGATGTTCTGTGGAGCATAGTGATAGAATAAGTCTGCTCATGTGTCTGTCCAGCACATCACAAAGAGGGTGTGAATGATTGTCCAGTATTGTCCTTAACTTGGACAGCATCCTCCTCTCTGACACCACTATCGGAGAGTCCAGCTCCACACCTACAGCGTTACTGGCCTTGTGGATCAGTTTGTTGAGTCTGTTGTGGTGTCCACTACACTTAGTCTGCTGCCCCAGCAGACTATAGCATAGAGGATGGCACTGGCCGCCACAGACTCATAAAACATCCTGAGCATCGAATGGTTGACACTGAATGACCTGAGTCATCTCAGAAAATAGAGATGGCTCTGGCTCTTCCTGTAGATGGCTTCTGTGTTTGATGAAGTCCACTTTATTGAGGTATTTGTACTCCTCCACACAGAACCTTTGATGGAAACAGGGGTCACTGGTGTTTTGGTCCTTCTCGTGTCCACAACCAGTTCTTTAGTTTTTGTCACATTAAGCTGCAGATGGTTCTGTTATGGTTCCACATGACAAAATTGCCCACTGCAGTCCTGTACTCTCCCTCATCACTCTCTCTGATACACCTCACTACTGCAGAGTCATCAGAAAACTTCTGGAGGTGGCAGGTCTCTGTGCAGCAGCTGAAGTCTGTGGTGTAGAGGGTGAAGAGAAAGTGAGAGAGAAGAAGCTTATTACTTCATTTTTATCCCAAATGAAAGTAGCATATGTACTTGGTGATCCTTTCTTATGACATCACTGTTGTATAATGACGTTATCCTGCCTTTTAATGTGCCTTGTAATTACTTGAATACTCACTGGACAACTGAAAGTGTACCTGCAGTATAATAATCTGTCTCTCTTTGGTCCTTCCTTATTGCCTTGCAACTATTTCTGGTTACCCTCTAAATATTCTACTAAGTTCGTATTAGTATATATTCAGTATATTTACTGTGTAATTTGTGGGCAGCAGGCCAGACTGGCCCTTGACACCATGGTGCAGAAGCACAGCTCAGGGTGTGCAGTGTAGTGGGACCCTCTAAGCCAACTACTACAGTGCAACATGACAGTGATTGCTGCATAGTACCTCAAACCCATTTGCCAGGGACTTTATAAGCAATATAGACCGTTAGGATGTAAGACCTTTAATCTTTACTGCGTTCAAGGAAGCGTGTACAGTTACAATTAATGTAGCATGCCTACCGCACAAAATACATATCCAAAACAGCGGAAACAGATGTCTAACAGCAAGACTGAAGGAAATCATAAAGTATTTTAGCAGCATGTTAAGGCTGTTGAGAGCTTTGATTTAAGAATATTCAGGTCAACGTTTAAGTAACCAAAGAGGAATCTTTTACCTGAGGTGGTGGCAAGTCTTTGACATCAGTCTTACAAAAACTAAGAAGGTCAAGGGAAAAAAGGCTGTGTCACACTCCCTCAGAGGTTAAAGGATGCAAACAGGTCAGCTGAACCAAACACCTGCTTCTCATTAGCTACAGTAAATAAAGACCTGTTATTACAGCAGTAATGGGATTTACTGGGTGCCACTGAGCTTGTGATAATCTGCTGGATGCTGTTTGGCACTGTAATACAGTAAAAACAAAAATCTACAGTTTCATATTTTTGCACCCATCTGTCAGGTCAGTGATAAAACTACTTCCCAGAATTGACACTAGGCGTCACCCTTGTGCAGAGAAAGTTATTTAGAGGCATATCAGAGTTTTAAACCTCATGTTTGTAGGCGTCAGTGGACGCGCCTTCAGCGCAAGTGATGGAAACATTTTGTGTAGCACTTCTTAGCTGCAGGATGTGCAGAAGAAGAACAGAGAACTTCGTGCACTGCCAGATCCATCCTCTTATTGGTGAAGTTACTGTTCCTGTGCCAGGCGCGTAAATGTGCACATATCTCTTGCTTCCCGTGCAGGCTGTGTCAGATCTTTCTTAGTCCCATCAATTGCTGTATCTGACAGAAATTGCAATATGGTGTGTAATAGATCATACACTACAGAGAAGTAAAAGAAAAAGTCCCTCTGTCTGTGCGCAAACGCGGAGACCCATGGATGCAAATTTACCAAGCGCAAAAGCCTCTTTTGGCGACTGTCGGGATCATAAAGAGGCTCAGTGTCAGTTCTTATGGCACATGCACATGTGAGTTTCCTTTTCAGAGCTCAAAACTTGGGGATAAGAATGTTTAACTCATTTGCAGTGTTCCATGTTTTGAATCACATTTCACACCATGCGCGTAATTACGCACACGGCTCTGAATGAGAAGGCAGGACTGAGTATTGTTCTAGGGCTCTGGTTGGTTGTTTTGATTGCTTGTTTTGTGTTCCACCAATCATGTTCAGCTGGGGTAAAGGTAGCTGTTTTAGCGTTAAATTAATGGCTCAAAGAAAGGAAGGTAATGAACCGTTTTCAGTTCTTTCTGTTAGTAATGGAGTTTCCTTTGAGGTGGAACACCACAGCTTCTGCTTACTCAGGGTGGGGTAGGGGAGATTCGCAGCGTTAAACTATATGGATGAGAGCTGCAGCTGAACTGTCATAGTTTATAGTCATTCTCTTTGAATTAATACTAAATATCTATATGTGCACTTAAATGTATATAGTGAACCTGCAGTATTTTTTCACAGCAACAGTAACTTCATAAATATGCAGATGGTTCAGGATCTGATGGCAAATAAAGCTTTGTGTTGCTATTTTGCACATCATTGAGGTCTGGTGTTACACTCAGAGTTCAGGTTTAGACTGTGGAGTAATCCTGAATCCTGAATTAATCCTACCCTCCACTTGAGCGCACACACATTTATCCACACACACTCCTCAGCAATTCCTGATAGAAGGGTTTGCCCTTGTAAACATACTGATTCTTCTTCATCTGCCTCTCCCTGATCTGTTTTAGGAGAGAAACGATTGCGTAAAGCTTGCACTTACACTGTATTGTTTTGCATTATTCACATCCTTATCAGCTTTTGCAAGAGTGCTGCTAAAAGGGTATCTTGGGGGTGCAGACCAGTGGCCTCCTGTAACATCATATCCTTTAGGCCACACAAACTCATTTTCCATGAGCCTGTGCATATTCAGATCTCTCACCTGTTACATAATACGCTACATAAGGCTGTCATTTTAACTGTAAGGTGTCAAGACATGCAAAAATAGCACAATGGCACACTACCCGCATCACTGGAGGAGTGCTCAAAGCCAGAGGAACTTCTATCATGGGCAAGATCCCAGAGGACAAGCGATCAGACAAGTGAAGAGCAAAAGTCATTTTCCTCTGTGTTAAGGAGAAAACTCAGAAGCTGATATAATCACAGAAGGTTCAAGCAGAGAAGAAAGACAAGTATTTGGCTTGGATGCAGGAAGTTCGGATGGGGCCAAAGTGGGAATTACACTGAAAGATTTCTACTTGATCAGCTTCTAAAATCTACTCTCTCTATTGTTTCTTTGCATAAATAGCTTTTTGAAACAGTCTGCAGCAAAAACATCAAATCAGAAATGGACTTCCACTTTCAGCGCTGCACTCCCGTGATAGTAGGGATGATGCTCCATAATGTGGGATGATCTGGAGCCTGTACTGTTCCCACAAAACAAAACTGTTTCAGCAAAAATTATGCTTGATAAATAGAAGAAAAACGAAACACATACAGAGTTGCTGATTTTACAGAAGCTCACAAATAAAATCCAGGAAATATTCCAGCATGTGCAAATACATCAGAATGTCATACAGAGAAGAGTTAAACAGATTCTTCTTTTAAGTTTTTGAACTGCAGTTATGCACTGAGGCTGCTGTCTGTGACACCCTACAGATAGAAAGCCTCGTTACGAAGGGCATCTCTGAAGAAATATTACGCGTAGTGTTCTGGCTTTACATGCAGCCCTCTGCCATCTATACATAAATGCCATCATCATGTTTATTTATGACATAATAATGTCCCGGTGGAGGAAGGGACAGACCTAAAAACAGGCAGACACAGGACTGGAGTTAAGATGAATTCAGTGAACAAGCACTGATTTGCAACAGCACGGTGCAAATCATCAAACAGGCCTTTTCTCTTTGTGAGTGAGTGAGGTGTGGATATGAGGTCCACCATAAGTCTCTTCAGTATAGGTGAGTCCCAGTTTCCTGTGGCTGTGATTAGTGTCCCTGGGGAGAGTGGATCAGGCAGCTCCTCAGGTGGCAGGATCATTGTGATGATTCTAGAAGAGGCAGCAGAGCAGACAGGTAAGTGGCTGTACTTGTCAGAGCAACAAGAAACATAACAGACCTGGCCTGGCTGCCCTGGGATTCATAAAGGATTCCGATTCTGACTGATGCCTCATTGACTTCTCAGTGGAATTTAATTCTTTTTAGTTTTTGCAATACAGTCAACCACACATTACAATAACCACTGACTCACCGTGGATCGTAAGCTGGATGAGCTGCTGCGTCACTGATACTCTGATTTGTTTGTTTTTGTTTTCATTTTTCGGAGTTTTGATTTGGGTTTTTTTTACTCTCAGCAGGACTGCCCATTCATTTGTTTATGTTGCTGTAAGCTATTGATTGCAGTGGCACACTCAACATGATCAAATTAAATCTAATTTTATGGTCATTTAGTTTACACCACAGCAAAAGCAAAATGAGAAAGCATTTCTCAGAGAATCATAAAACATAATAAGCAGTCTTCAAGTGCTTCAAGGGTGTGGTCTTCTTATGTTGATGTATGGAACAGCTTCATAGCTTGTGGCAGGAAGCTGTTCAGCAGCCCGGTGGTGTCGCATTCGATGCTGCAGTAAGGTTTCTGTGAGAGGCCAGCAGCTGGAAGAATTTATGGTGTGAAGAGACCCTTGCAATGTTTAGGGCCCTCTTCCTACAGCAGCTCTGGAACATTTCCTGAACAGAGAGAAGTGGTACTCTAATGAATTTCTCTGCTGACCTCACAACCCTCTGCAAGGCCTTTTTGCCCGCCTCCCTGCGGCTTGAGGACTATGTTGAGATGCCATATATCAGTACACTCTCCACCACACCTCAATAGAATGTGGTGAGGACGCTGATGGGGAGTCAGGCCTGTTTCTGTTTCCTCAGAAAGTACAGCCTCTCCCGTGGTGTTTTCAGACCAAGAGAGGTAAATAGTGCTCTCCACTCATTCTGCTGCGCAACCGCTGATGCTGAGGGGTGTGTGCTCCGGTCATGACCTCTGGAAATGAATGATAATCTCCTTCATTTTGTCCACATTCAGCAGCAGGCTGTTGTCTCTGCTCTGGCCCTCTAGATGCTTGACTTCCCTCCCTGTACAAAGATTCACCTTTTCCTCTGATGAGTCCCACTACTTCAGTGTAATCTGGGAACTTGATCAGATGTTGTTTGTCGCATGCGTGTACCTGACAAGGTTATTTGGCACAACATGAATATGTGTTAAAGATAAATGCACAGTGTTGTGAACAAATAAAATAACCTCAAATGCATTTTTCATTGCTACACTACAGTCAGTGAGAGCTAATTGTATCGTGTTAAAAATCAGTTCTGACACCTGTTTTGTTTGAAGCAAAAGGTTAAAAAACTAATGCCCACAGAAGATTCTAGAATTAGGTTCTTATCTCACACTGACTCAGAGACTTGTTTGTCTTTTCTGTGTAAAATGATGTGACCTCAAGTTAAAAAAAACACAGAGATGCCAGGAAGTGATGAAACATTTTCACAGCGTGGCCACAGTATAGCTGTTTTTCATAAATTAACAATGTAAAAGAAAGCGAGATGTGAAGGACATTATATATGAAAACATTACATAAATGCCGGCATTACAAAATTCTTGTTTTCATAGTACTTTTAAGATATGTGAATGTTTTCAGAAAGGATTGGAATTTGTTGAGTTTACAGTTTTACATTTTTTAATTCTCTTTTGACAGTTGCAGTTCTCAAAACATGTGGAATTCTTCAAAATATTTTACTTGTGCAAATCAGAAAGAGCAAATATTTCTAACAGCTCAGAGTTCAGTTTTCTGAAATATGCTGGCATCACTGTGAAAGTCACCATATACATATACAGGGTGGTTTGTCATGAGAACTGAAGATTTATTAATCCCCTAATGGGAGATTACCAGATCTGAACACACTATTTTGTAGGTATACACGCACTTTACATGCATTTTTGTGATATAGATGCACACACACACAAGCAGAGGTGAAAGAGAACAAGGCAGCCCATTTCAAGCATCAAGGAGCACAGTGGGGCTCTCATGGCAGGTGCAACAACTGAGATTGTAGAGAGAGGAGAGTAGAAAACAAGGCATTTCTTCCCCTGTTACAGTACAGTAAGGTGTAAGGCATCTATGGCCCAAAAGAGTGACAATTCAATTGCAAGCACAGGCCCAATACAGGACTAGTGCTGATCCAGCTCTCCGTTTAAAGGGTCCGGTCTCCCAGTCTGATGAGTATTACTCAGCCAGATTCCCTGGAGTACATTTAAGCTGGTTATAAAGGACTCTCCTAGCTTCTCTAACTGCTGTTAATTCCACCGTCTACCCTGCTTCCCCCAATCACCCGCCCTACCTGGTAGCTGTATCAATCAGGCGGGAGATCGAGCATGTTAGTTATAGCAGCTCCCTTTTCATGAACCTTTTGCACTTGGTTAACGGTGAGGATAATTCACTCTAAGGGGCTGTTTTAATGTAGGTGGACTAACCTTTCAGAACCTATAGATGTAACTTTCATTCTTAGAACTTAGCATTTACAATGCTGAGAAGATTTAATAAATAGTCAGAATCAATACTTTAAATGCAGGAATATAAATTTAAGCAATTTAGCAATGGCCAAGCAACAGCATTAAAACATTCATATATACCAAATCAATTTAAAGTTATCATTTCTCTCTATAGTGCTCGCTTCCCTAACTCTTTCTAATTTAGCTGGCTGGGCTTGGGTTTAATTTTGGGGATCTTCTTTTCTGGGGTCGTGTCCCGATCCTTCTGTCTGGCCAAGGCAGACGGAGGCAGGTCCAGGCATCCTCGATCCAGTACAGGCACCAAGGAGATTCAGGTCTCCGTTTCATTGCGTAGTGCGGGGGTTTGCGAGATCTCACGACGGCCGAATATAGCCCCCAGCTGGGGAATTCTCCTCTCGAGGCGGCTGTAGACAGAGTCGAAGATCCCTTCAGCAATTGTCTATCCCCTCAGGTAGACAAATGACCTCAGTCTCTGGAGACCTGTGCAGCATGCCATGATTCTCGTGGACACAATGCTCAAAATCCCACTCCTTTTCCACTCCTTCCAAGATCAGCTGTGTCTTTTTGCAGATAATGGGGACTTTCCAGTCAGCTGTTTCTCTCCCCTTCTAAGTCACAGCATACACACTGCTCTCTTCTTAACAAAAAGGTTGTGATTAACTTCACATTATTTTCTAACAAGTATTAGCTGTATTAATTCAAAATGTTACTTATTCATTCAACTTCAATTATCATTGAGTAATACTTCAAACATATAAAAATCACTTATCTTGTGTATTGGTTACATTTGCGTCAAAATAATTGTTTCAGTCATCTGTGTCTTATCATCTTAAGCATGAGATCATGAGAGCCTCTGTGGTGCTCTGTGGAGCAGAGGGCCCAGAAGTCTCAATCCTATGGACACTGGATACTGATTCATTAACATCCATAAGCAAACAATATGTTAGCTGTGGACCATCATAAATCCTTGGACATAAGTTGTTATTGTCTAAGCAGCAACTTGTAGGCAATTCTTGGTATTGTTTACTTGGTTTGACTTGCATTATATCAGATTAAATTTTCATGTGAAGTAAACTTAAATAAATGTGATATAATAATAATTAATTTAATTAAATAATTAATTAATAAAAATAATTGTTTACAGTTGCATGAAACTGTATGTCATAACATGGATAGGATATGTTACTACTAAGTGGTCTCTTGGTTGTAGGTTGTATTTTATAATACACCCTATGACTCCAGCCATAAAAATGTTTTAAAAAACTATACCCGGTTTAAATGTGCCCAGTTTCCCCTTCATGGTGAACTCTTTTGTGGTCTCACCTTTTGTTTTGGTGCTGCTCTCAATGCTAATATGTGACTGTTTTCTCTTCAGCTGTCAGCAGTATATCAAAGCTGGTTGTGGATGGAGAAACAACAGCTGTTCCTGGGCTAATCAAGGAGAGATTGATGTAATAGTGCATTTTTAAATTGATTTATATCTAACAAGGGGTTTTTCACATTTCTCATTTGCTAGATTTCCAAATGCCAAACTAATCAAACATTATTGCTTTGAATTTTAAGACACAGGTTAAAGTATCATCTCAAGTTTCCATCTTTACAAACTGGATATTTCTTACCTGATAAAAACATGTATTTGATGGTAGATAATGAAACAAATGAGCAAGCACCAGATACAATGACGGACAGTTACTTATAAATTTACTTCATTGTTGCAATTGTTTACAGCCTCAGTTCTAATAAGATTGGGTCACTGCATAATAAATAAATAAAAAACCACAATACAATCATTTGTAAATCTCATAAACCAATATTTCATTCACAAGAGAACACAGAAAACATAGCAAATGTTGAAAGTGATACATTTTACTGTTTCATGAAACAGCAACACGTTTCAAAAAAGTTGGGGCAAGGCCATGTTTTTCACTGTGTAGCAACCCCTCTTTTTTTTTTTTTAGCAACAGTCTGTAAACACTTGGGAACTGAGCAGACCAGCTCCCGGACCTTTGAGAGAGGTATGTTGTCCAATTCTTGTCTGATATAGGATTCCAGTTGTTGAACAGTGCTGGGTCTTCTTTGCCGTGGTTTGTGTTTCATGTTGTGCCAAATAATTTTAGTTGGTGAAAGGTCTGGACTGCAGGCAGGCCAGTTCAGCATGAAGCCATGCTGTTGTATTCAGGATCAGAATCAGAAGTGTTGGTAACAAGCTCTTGCCTCTTTAGTCTGGAGGACCTAGTGTCTATGATTTCCAAAAAGAATTTCAAATTTCAATTAATCTGACCACAGAACAGTTTTCCACTTTTCCTCAGTCCTTTTTAAATGAGCTTTGGCCCAGAGAAGACGGCGGCATTTCTGGATCATGTTCACATATGGCTTCTTTGCGTGATAGAGTTTTAACCTGCATTTGTGGATTACACAGCCAACTGTGTTCACAGACCATGATTTCTGAAAGTGTTCCTGAGCCCATGCAGTGATTTCCATGAGAGATTCATGCCTGTTTGCAATCCAGTGCCACTTGAGGGCCAAAAGATCACCAACATCCAATATTGGTTTTCAGTCGCCTCCCTTGCGCACAGAGATGTCTCCAGATTCTCAGAATCTTTTGATGATGTTATGTGCTTTGGATGATGGAGTATTCAAAGTCTTTGCAGTTTTATGTTAAGGATTATTATTCTGAAATTGCTCCACAATTTTAGACAATTTTTATTTCTGAGCGACTCTGCCCCAATCACATTACTGGCCCGTTGTCAAATAACTTAATTCATTGCAACATGTTCCTCCACCTGTTTCCTTTTAGTTTCCATTATTTTAAACAGTGACACAACCTTTTTAGCATTGGCACTGCAAATTATTACTTATTTTATTTGTTTACTTTATAAAACAATGATGAATATTAGCTGTTGTCTGGCGCTTCCAGGTTTTGAGCTAAACTAAAGTTAAAGCCACGAACAGTCTTGAATCAGCTCCAATAGTGTCTTTTCAGTGTTGTAATCTAAGCACTGCATTAATTTCATTATGCAAAAAAGTGTTTGCAAAAACTTGGAGTCTGAGATCAACTTCTGAGTCTGAACCACATTGTTACTCTGACACATCTTTCCATGGTAGAAACCATGCAGTGTTGTCAGGTCGTAACCTCAGTGATGTGATAGGAGTGAAGATCCAGGCTCACTCTGACTGTTCTCCAACAGAGCGAGTCTCTTACACAAAAATGAAATTGTGCTTTGACTTTAAAGGACAAATTAAAGTCAAGAAATGATTCCAGGGAAACATCATTCATATTACAGACATTCCACCATTCAACTTTGACAGTTTATTCAGTATTTGTTAACACTACAGTAGCAATACAATATACTAACAAATTTCAATAAAAATTTAAAAATGATTTTAAGGCAATAATAACTGAATTTTTGTTTCTCAGTACCTGATGATGCTCAGCTTTGCTGTTTGTTAGTTTTGGAAAAGACTCAAAGTTGCAGAAAGTTATACAAGTTTAATAAGGAGATACTGGCGAAAAATCTGAGTATTTACTGGGGTAGAAACTTTGAGTAATAAATTCTTTGGCAACTAGACTAAGCATCATGGCAGTCCAACAATGGTAGGAAGTAGGACAGGATGTGGGAAGAAATTTTTCCACCAACAGAAACTGACTTGGTAGAGCCTTGCCAAAACTTGCATTGTTAATCAGTAGGACCGGCAGAACAATTATGAACATTAAAGTGGAAGCATGCCAGAAGAGTTCTGTTCGGCGTGCCTGTTTTTAATGTTTCCTGCTTATCATGATCATGTCAATGACTCTGCTTCTCTCTGTGCGCTCTGGTCAGATCTCCTGTTTGGGACAACACTGATGTCAATCTGACATTCCGTATTCCAAGTTCAGATATCAAAGGTGTGGTCATCGTGTGCATTCTCCTCGCAGATGGCAGTTGCCAAGGCAATGCTAAAATCACCTTTAGTTCATCACCAGCCTGCACTAACATTGCTCCAAGCAGCAGCTGGATCAGGTATGTGTCATGGTTTGTGTGAGAGAGCGCAGGCAGGACCCAAAATGCAGACTCTGAGACTGACTGATGAACTAAAAAAGGGCTTTATTTTGCCACTCACCAAAATAGGTTACAAAGTCCATGAAAAATAAATCCAAAACGAGAAGCAACTAAGCAGAACTCGCTCACGGGCATAAGGTCCAAAACAACGACGAGGACGTGACACAGAACTAAAGAGACAGAG
>VUQH01023832.1:0-20437 GCA_015106775.1 Etroplus canarensis
TGCTTCCCCTCCACCTGGTTTCTTGCACACACAGTCTATCTACCTTCCTTCTCTCCATCATATCAGCCAGCTCCCTCCCTTTGCCAGTCATAGTCCCTACATTTAAAGTCCCTACTCTCACCTCCACCCTCCTACCTTTCCTTCTCTCTCTCTGCCTCCTAACACGCTTTCCCCCTCTCCCCCTCCTTGGTCTTCGGCCAACAGTAGCATAGTTTCCACCGGCACCCTGTTGGCTAACGGCACCGGAGGCGGTCGTTGTTAACCCGGGCCGCGACCGATCCGGTATGGAAGTGGTGTTATGAATCCGCATATTTGATTCGGCAAAGTTTTTACGCCGGATGCCCTTCCTGACGCAACCCTCACCATTTACCCGGGCTTGGGACCAGCACTAGGACTACACTGGCTTGTGGGCCCCTGTGGCTGGTTTGTATTCTCCAAATGAATCTGCATTGGTAATTTGGCAGACATTTTACATCAGATGCCCTTCCTGATGCAACTCTCCACGGTGAGAGGGGCTTGTGTCCCCACCTGGAATCAAACCAGGGACCTTTCAATTGTAAGGCAAATGTGCAAACCACTACGCTGAAGGAAACACTAGACTTTTAGATGCAAGTACGTGATTTTCATTAACCAACTGAAAATGCTTCTCAATTTCAGTGTTATAAGCTAACATTGTTAAATCCAGAGTAATATGAATATGTGTAGTATGTGTAACATATCCACATGTAAATTTGCATAGCACATGCTATAAAACATAATCCTGTTCAAAGCAAACAATAGAATTAATGACCTGGCTGACAGGTTGTTGACATCTTGGTGGCAGCCTGGATCGATTGTTTGTCTTCTGCATGGGTGACTTAAAATTGGATCACATTCAACCGGTACACAAGTAAATGTGTGCCATGTGTTTCTCTTGTGGTTTAGTCATGTGTGTCTCAGCTTTTTCCCCACTGGGGGTGTTCAGTTTGCTTTGCAGTTGTACAGTTTTAGTTTATTTCCTTCCTTGATGGCTCAACAGGTAAAGAGCGGGGAGACACTCCTTAATCTTAAGTACTGTACATCCTGTTAATGTATTCTCAAAGGCAAGATCTGTCTGTTTGCTTTGCCCTTATAAAACACATTTTAACATTCTGCTTATCACTTTTTGTCCAAATGCTTAACAGTTGTTTTAAGGCCAGACTGAAATATCACCCTATAAATACAAAAACTTCTGTTTTGTTAAACTCCCAAATCAACAATAGTTCACGTTTTTATTTAATTTTATGGTTGATCTTATTGTCAGTATTTCAGACAATATTATTATATCCATCCATCCATTTCTACTTATCCAATTGAGGGTCATGGGGAACTTTTCTCGGCATTATCTGATAGTTGTATGTAAGATGGCAAATGCTTGACACAGAAAGGCTGGACAATAAAGAGACATTACTTATCCTGCCAAGTCCTGATTACAAACTATGTATGATGTCTGACAGAGACCATATGAGAATAGCGCAGTTAATAGCCTGGTAAATTCACAGAAATTGGATGGGTGTAATGTGTCCTTTCTCTAGCACTTTCAATCCTTGCAGCACAAACAGCTAAACCAGAGTATTTTCAGTAATGAGAAGATGTTTAAAACAAACTGTCTGTTGTTGTGTGCAACCTGTGACAATGCCCCAAGCTATTTTTCCTTACATTCTTTCATAATTAATGGTTTTGGTGAAAAATAGACACACAACTCATTCAGGAACTGACATTATTTAGATATTAGTTACCAGTTTGTCTCAGCATAGAGTGCACACAAAGAATAAAGAGAACATGTTTTAAAATGTTTTTGAATCAAATAAGGATTATAGAAAAGCAAGATGTAAGTAAGTCTTAGTTAGAAGTGCCTTTGATGAAACACAGTGAACAGAACAAATACACTATGTAGACAAAAGTATTGGGTCACCTCCACATTGCACCTATGGGAACATCCCATTCTAAATCCATAGGCACTGATATGGAGTTGGTCCCCCGATGCAGCTGCAACAGTTTCCACTCTCCTGGGAAGGCTCTCTACAAGATTTTGGAGTCTGTCTATGGAGGAAAAAACATCCCCATGCCATTATCCCTCCTTCACCAATCTTTACAATTGGCTCAATCCGGGCAGACAGGTATCACTCTCAGGCATTCACCAAATTCGGACTCAGCCATCAGACTGCCAGGTACAGAAGTATGATTTGTCACTCCACAGAACACATTTCCACTGCTCCAGAGTTCAGTGGCAGCATAATTTACACCACTCCATTTAAAGCTTGGTATTATGCTTGGTGACGTAAAGCTTCCATGCAGCTGTTTAGCCATGGAAACCCATGCCATGAAGGTCCTGGAACACAGGTTTTTTTGTTAATGTTAATGCCAGAGGAGTACTGGAACGCTATTGAGTCAGCAGAACACTGGCAACTTTTACAGACCATGTGTCTCAGCATTCGGCGATCCCACTCCATAACTTTACGTGGTCTGCCAATTTGACTGGCTTGCTGCAACGGTGGCATCCTAATACAGCATCATGCTCAAATTCAGTGAGCTATTTAGAATTACCCATTCTATTGCACATGTTGTAAAGGCAGACTGCATGGCTAGGTGCTTGATTTTATAAAACTGTAGCTATGGGACTAAATGAAACACCTGAATTAAATGATTAAGAGGTGTGGCCCAATACTTTTGTCCATATGAAGTGTCAGAAAAATGTATACAGCAAAGGGAGTTTGACCTCAAGCAAGACACTAACTTGTAGAACAACAACAACAGCATAAAATCTAACCTTTAACAATGTCCTTTTGTAAGGCAATTGGTATTTCATTTATTCAGAGGATCAGATAACATTGATTCAATGGGGCAGAAGTAACAGTAAAAGGCCAGCAGTTTCTGCTGGGGCAAGTTGTGTGGCTGTAGTTATACTGCTGCCAGCCATACTAATAAACACTGACCTTTAGTACATTCGCCCAGAGAGGGCGGGCTGGATAGCAGTGGGTGTGAATGGGACACATGAAAAGAAGGAGAGAGAGAGAAAGGATTGTGGAATGTGAGGGATGTGAATGGATCAAAGAAAAAAGAGGCAAGAAAAAAGACTAGACAGACAGAGAGAGAGAGAGGGAGCGAGAGAGAGGGAGAGAAGGCAAGGGAGGAGGAGGAGGAGGGGTGATTAGTGTGTGAGTCTGAGCTCTGATTGGTCTAGAAGCCTGTATGTGTGTGGTTGCCTGATTCTGTCTGTGTGTTTCTGTACCTCTAGCCAGTAGGCGGGGGATTAAGCTTGCATCACGTGGTCCCTTTAGCTTCTTTTCCACACAAACACACACCCTCATTGCTGAGGGCACACACACACATCCTCTCGCATACACACTCACAGCTGTTGATAGTTCTCTCTCTGATGAAGGCTGGGGCAGCTGAGGAGAGGAGACTGCGAGAATCTGTGAGAGTCTGCTGGCAGCTTGACCAAAGAGCATCTATATGAAAAATCTGCACGGACAAGTGGACAGACTGGTTTTCTGATCTCTGCCTGGCTCTCGCTTTCTGTTAGTCGTATCTTGCTCTTTCTTTCGTCTATCCCGGCTTCTCTCTGGGATTCACTGGTGGAATTTGAGCACGGACAGCAAGCCGCAGTGAAAAACAGAGACATGTGTTTTGCCTCAGCTGCCTACTACAACTGCCAGTTCTCCCCCATTCACTGACCAAGTAGGAAATAAATACAAGGTTGGTTGGGCTTGTGCTATTTGTTTGTGTCGGATACTTGTGTCAGTACACCTGGTAGCACATTTAAAATGTAGTTCCTCTAGCTTATAGACAGAAATGTTCAATCATTTGTGTCTTTTGGGAATTCATTCATTTCCAGAAAGGAGCTGACTTGTGATCTGTTTTTGTTCTCGCCAGCTGTGTGACTCTAAAGATTACTATCCCTAAAACCGATTTGCAGTTTGAGGGGAATTCCATGCAACACACACACACACACACACACGCACACTTCTGCACTGTAAACATGCTTGGCAGTAATAGTGCACTGAGTGTGAGCACCAAAGAACATTATCTGGTTATTATCTTGAATGTGTTCAACAGTGGAGGCTGTCTGTGAAAGAAGACACAACTGAGTATGTTAGGACTTTTGAAGATACATCAGCCTTCTGCATATTTTCCAAAATATATTTAAGTATTTACAAGTTTGAATGAATGTCTGTACAATATCCATCTGTTGCACTGAAGCAAGATTCCTTATAAAACCAGCAAACTAAACAGACAATCACACATTGCTTTGTGTCAGGGGTAACACTTGCTGCTGGCACAATGATGAATTGGACAGGAGCTTTCCTCATCTCATAGCAAAGCTGCTGGAGGATCATGTAAGCTGCTGAGCTTTTGGCACAAACATTGTCCTTCAGTTTCACAGTTGGATCTCACATACATGCATGTTTAGACAGGGAACACATCTACTCCTCTGTTTGTGTGCGTATGGGTGTGTGTTAACAGAGTTTACGTTATAGGTCACTGTGTGCGTGTGTTCTCACTCTGCCTTTTACAGCACGCGTGGATATAATTAGTACGCAGAGATTCTTTCCTGGTATTGTTGCTGTTGGGGTTGTAACACAACCCTAAAGGCAGTTTGTCTATTTTTAGGGGTGGCAGAGATGCAGGCAAGCTTGCTTTGAATCCCCCACCCCCAGGAAGATAAAGATGTGAGCTGTGTGTATGTGTGTGAGTGAAGTTGGGTTGGGTAGTGAAGGTTGGGTAGTGTCACTGGCCGCTCATTTTAAAGAGTTTATGTGAGTACTTAAGTTAGCATATTCCAGGCATCTTTTACACAGTTCTTAAGGACAGAAAATGACAAGTGAAGGCAGACAAAACTTGCTGAGCTGGACAGAAATGTGGTAGCACAGAGATGCAGCAGCAGATACATGGGTCAGTGCAGGGTTCCAGATAAGCTGTCATCAGATGAAGATGGAGAGTTGTCTGAGCCACCTGCTCTCTAGCTCCAAATGCCTGAAGTACTAATACATTATGGATGAGCACTCTGTCTGAGAGAGATATACATTAAGCTCCAATAATAAAGAGAGATGATTTTGTTCTTGCTGATCTCTTCTTATATTAAATAAATATTTTCATTTAAAGCACATAAATGATCTTTATTGTTACCATATATTTGACTGTAGAGAGTAGCTCCTTTTTTTTACTTGTTTCATAAGTTTAGATCTTTTCAGTTACATCATAGATGAAATAACTGATCAGTTGATTATAGTTGTAGTCCTGACAGATTTTTTTAGTTTTGTTTAAGCAAATATATAATGTTCTGATTTTTTAAATGACTGATTTTTGTCTGACCACTATATTGCATTAAAATATCCGTATTTTTTTCTCCAAATAGAACCTATTCTTACCTGACGGTTAGGGTCAGTTGAGGTTAAGCATGCTTTACTCTTAGTCTTTGGTTTATAGCGGTGATTGGTTTTATGGCACTCTTTTAGTGACTGTTTGACAGCTTTTCCATGGACAGCTTCACCATAGATGGAGACGGTTTGTTTCTGCAGGAGCTGCTAAAAATGCAGAGAGAGAGAGAGAGAGAGAGCGAAAGAGAGGAGAAAGGTCATTAAAGGTGTCGAGATGAGAGGTTGTGGTCACCGTGCCTGGGGCTGCAGTCACAGTCTAGCCCACCTCATTTATTCGCCACAAATTTGCTGAGCTTAAGTCAAGTCAAATACGGCACTGTCACACGATGCCATACTTTAATGGGTATTGTCATTGTAACTTTCACCAAGGAAAACCATAAAAACTCACCAACTTCAGGAAGTTGTATTCAACATTTCGTTGAGCATAAAATTTAGATTTTAAATCTTGATGGTACAAGGTAAGGATCAGATATCACTCTTAGATTAATTGTGTACTCTTCCAAATATGCACACACAGCCACCACAGCTCCCCCACCCCTCACCCACACAAACCGTCGATCTCTCTGGATGTGAACAGACTGAGATGATTCGAGATGAGGACAATGATCTATTGACAGTGAGAGAGAGTGGGAGGTGGGGGTGGGGTAGTGGAAGTTCATGCTGGGGACTGCTGAAGTTGTGACAGAGCAGGGATGGGATGGTGTATTTATGCATGTGAGTGGGGGGGTTACTTTATTTTGGTGGAACTACAGCTGTTGCATTCAGCCATGCAGGATTTCGCTCAGCAGATTTCAGGCACGAGCTTCTGCTGTCAATCACACCTTCTGATTTACTCTTTGCTTGAGTTAAGTTTTTGGCACTGGGTATTCTTCAAATAACTCCAGCAGAAGAGCAAGTAGGAGAAACTGGTGGTGTAAAGTGCAAAATAAGACAGTGCAACAAATAAGTTTGTTCCGTTTTTACATCACAATCCTCTTAAAATATTTTGTCTCAAAATGTGGTTTATTCCATTCTTTCTTGTGTACAACTATTCAGTAAGCAAAACAGTGCAGGCAGGAGGATGAATTCAATATCAGGTTACATAAACCTGCACTGCCCAGCTGCCTTCAGTTAAAGAGGATTTTTTTTCCCTTTTTCGGGAGGCTTTTATTTGTTTTCATAGTATAAATCACAGCTATTGTAGGAGGATCAGGTAGAGAGCGAGCAGTTTCCTGTGTTCCCAGTGGGTTCTTAGAGGGAAAGATATATAGGAAATACTGGTTGTTTAAATGGTTATTTGGGTAAACTCACATATGAAGTATTGCATGTACTACTTTCCTGTAGAAAAAACATGGTCCTTTTAATGTGGCAAACCTAAAATCAAAGCAAACTGTTGAGTTATTTCACTTGTAAACCTTAAATAAAGGTTACCAGTCATGCTACAAAATGAGCAATGGTTGAGGAAACTGCTCTTGGTTTAATTTACCATCCATGTGTGATAATTTCTGAACTATATTTTGTCTGACTCCTCTACACTGAGCTGTGTGTCTCTCTACTAGTCTCAGCCACCTTTTTTAATTGGTGTTTGACCTGAATGAGTAGCTTAGTGGCATGTGTCAATCCAAATCACCTCTCGAACCCTGCTGTTTCTCACTGTACTAAGCTAAGTCGACAACACTGAAGTTTAAATGCAGGAGCAGGACTCACCGCTGGCAGAGTAACCCCTAAATTTTGATCCTCCTGCTGTCAAAATGACAACTGTGCTTTTTAAAGAAAAAAAAGAAAGCCTTGGGATTTCTTTCTTAAACTCTTATTTGTTCTTATTCCTCTGCTGTCCAAGCCAAGACACCATCTGGTAGCGATCCCACAGGCTCCGCCTCCTTATAATACACCAGCATCTTATCCTTTCTTGCTATAACTGCAGCTACATATGCTCCAAGGGATCTTGGAGGATGCAGTTTGTGTATTTTTTCAGTCTGTGTGGCTTCCTTTTTATCTTTAAAAATTAGGTAATTTATTAGATCCCATGTGTTTGTCTGTTAGTATTTTGTTTTGACTTTATCGGCTGTGACCCTTGGTTTGACAGCAAAGTACCAGGGTCATTCTCTATTGTTGCATTTACTGTACCAATTCCTGCATCCTGCAAAATGCTTGTTGTCATGCCAGATGACCTGTGAATGAACAGTGGGAGTAAACCACCTCAGCAGTCAAGGCCTGGATGTTCAAACAAAGTTCCTCCTGCCCCCCTTGCGGGCTCTGTTAGGCAGGCTGTCAGTATGACCTGGCTAAGGCCTACATGCAGCTGTTATTCAATGTGTGAACGGAACTAAATTCAGAAGAGGGCTTTTATTTACAGCCACCAGAGAGTAGGACCTCTCTAAAGTAAAGCAATAACAGGACCATGCCTTTCTTGTTTGATAATACAATATGACTCTGAGTGTGTGTGTGTATTGCCATCTGATAATACACGATTTTTTTTTTTATTTGCTGCTGGATCGACTTATGCTTGGTGTTTTAAAATAGTTTTAAATGTGAGATATTACTCTTTGTTGGTATTAAAGTACTTCCATTACACAATGTTTCTGTTTGGAGAAAGACAGACTGTATATTAAAAATCAAATGTGTATCCATCAGTGAAGGCTTTGCATGGTGGTTCTTACTATAAGAATTAAAGATGAATATACACATTTTAAAACATGGCACATTTCAGCTTATGCATTTTGCCTTTTACAAGCTAATCTGCTTTGGATCTTGATTCCTGTGTTCTTTACATACCACACTGTTTTGCTGGAGTATTACTACATTCCCCTTTATATACATAGATCCTGCAAACCACCCAAGCACATATGTTCTTTTAAGATAAATATTAAGCTCTCTTGGATTTTAAATTGCATGATATATGTCATCTAACATGTTGACCTCTCTACTTCTCAGGTGAGAGTCAGAGCAGCAGCCATAGAGCAAACAAGTGAAGTGAAGCAGGCATGAGTGCGGACAACCATCAGGGGGTGGTGACCACTCCTCCTCCACCTGGTGGAGGGACCAAGGAGCGCTACTTTGATCGAGTCAATGTCAATGATCCGGAGTACATCAGGGCCAGAAACATGTCGCCCGACCTCCGGCAGGACTTCAATGTTCTGGAGCAGAAGAAACGTGTCACACAGATACTACAGAGCCCTGTAAGTTAAGAGGGAAAATGAACTACATTGTCATTTTTGTCTTTTAACATGCTGAGCTTTTTAAGACATCACCACTGTTGATTAAAGTGGAAATAATGTGTACACTTACCTACAGGGGGACACTACCTACTGAGCAACATCTAGATGTTGTTCATGACAGCCCTTGACACACATTTTATGAACAGATGATACATTTTGGATTGTTTTGAAAAGAGCATTGATTGTCCTGACTTGGTGAAGGGTCTGATTGCAGAGGCCCATCCCTAGAGCATGTTCATCACAAATGAAGTTGAAGTAGCAGAGGAAGCTTTAGGGTGCAGGTTGGAGCGTCAGTGTCACCTTATGAGGGGCACAGGTTTGAACTGTAGACTCTATGTAAAAATTGGCGGTGTCCACCTTGAGATCACCCATTGTTTTTTGAAGCGTTGATGTTAGTATTTAGGACGAGAGGGTGCATTACACAGTAACAGCAAATAAAAGACTCAAATTTTGCTCAGGAAAAATTACGTTAGTGTAGTTAACTGCACAGTCTTATTTCTTTTGGCAATTACTTCATTAAAATGCCTGCAAAAGGTTTTTAGGCCATAAACATGGTTGTAAGGTTAAAATTAGAGGAGGTGAAGCTTTGGAGACAACTAAGAGATACAGCTGCCTGCTTCAAGAAAATCACACCCATACAGTTGTTTTGTTCTGCTTTAAAGTGGGACATTTTACCATGCAAGTCTAGGGGGATGGATTCAGTTTTGGAGCTAGCCTTAAGAGGGATTTTTCAGTCCCGAAGGTAGCTGCTTGTTTTGAATCCACTGACTGGCTTGAACTTGTCTTTGTGGGATTTGTACACCCTGCCCAAGTCTGCTTTTTGTTGTTGTTGTTGTCCTGTGTGCTCCAGATTCCTTGAGTGAACTGGCTACTTGTTTGTAGCTATAAACATGAAAGTAAATGTAAGACTGTACATATTTTTAGTACCTATTTATTCTACTTGTTCAGTGCTTGCTGGAAAATCCTCTAGCTTCCCATGACTGTGCACAACATAAATGTTTGTTATTTTGCCAAAAAGTGGCGATAATGCGCTTTCAAACTTAATGGAGAACTTGCTAAAAGCAAAACAAACTTTTCACCTCACTGACTAAAAGTTTGGGTAATCAGTTCCCATTTTCTGTTTCGTGTCGGTTATTATTCCCTAATCAAAGGATTTCAAAAGAAGTTACAGCAGCGAATGCATCACATGAGCTTGTGTGTTCAAGCCTTTCTTGGTATTATGATACTGGCCAAAGAATCACAGCAGTGAGCGGATGGCTAAATCACCAATATAAGGAACAGCTACCACACCCTCTTTCAGGCTTAGTGTTGAATCTTTTCACTCACCCTCCAGCCGAGAGCACTCATGTTAGGTCAGGTTTTTTGAAGTAAACAACCTCATGAGAACACATTTCAGTCAACACAAGTAATACTGTCTGATTTGCTTGCCCCCAAGGTCTGGATTCTTAAGAATTACTGTCCTACTGTACCGATAGAGTTTTGAGCCATAGGCGATCCCACATAGTAGTTTTTCTTTTTAATTGTTCATTGGTCCTTAAAGGTAAAGTATTTAGATATCTTATCTTCTCTGTAGTTTATTGTTGGCTTACTTTTCAAAATGCAGTGCAAAGATTTTGCACAAACGGGACATGGTTCAAATAGCTCACAGACTAAGTTCAAAGTCATAGGGAAAGACTTCTTTTCTTTTTTTTAAGAGCTATTTTGCATGTGTTCTTTTTGACCTCAGAATTTATATTTGCATGTTTGCAAAACTTGACTCCTGATTCTGGCAATAATAGCCCAATTATCTTCATTTAGATAACTCAAGTTCATGTAGAGACAATACCATATTGTCCTATCTTGCTGTTTGTATTGTGACCTTCGAACAGTTGCGTCACAGTGTGTGGAGATTTTACAACAGGGCTTCTGCCTTTTAGCCTACGCACTAGCATTATTTACTCTGTGCTATTGCTTCAAGGCTGGTCTCCAGCTCAAGTGCTTCACACTATTTACGATGGGATGCAGGTACAAGGTGTGTGCATGTCTCTATATGCATTTTATTTCCAATTACGAGTGACAAATACTGTGCTGATTAAAGAGATAGTAGGCACAGATTAATCAGAATCAGAATGCTTTATTAATCCCAGGGGGAAATTACTCACATTACAGGCACCCGTTCCGTAAACATAAATAGCAAAGATTAACAGATAGCTCTTTAGTTAACGTCAGTTAAGGAAGGTAAAAATGTAACAAACTCTTTGTACAGTTATGATAG
The DNA here is from genome assembly GCA_015106775.1 of Etroplus canarensis. NCBI lineage: Eukaryota > Metazoa > Chordata > Actinopteri > Cichliformes > Cichlidae > Etroplus > Etroplus canarensis. The sequence continues at coordinate 10,851 of VUQH01023832.1, forward strand.
CCACAGAAGGAGTGACTATGGTCATAAAATCAGAGGTTGTATAGTGGGTGCATGGTTATTGCACAGTTATCACACAGTAATTATTGCACATATTTTATTTACACATTTAGATACTATAAGACACATGGATGAAATACAGAAATGAGTGGATGAGTGGATATGAATAAATATAATAATATAGTATTTAGATATATATGCTGTGAATAAATAAAGTGAAGTTAAAGATCAAATAGCAAAATAAAAGTAGTGTCACAGGGAGGAATTGTAAAGTTTGATGGCCACAGGTAGGAATGATTTCCTGTGGCGTTCTGTGACGCATCATGGTTGAATAAGTCTGCTGCTGAACGTGCTCCTGTGCCTGTCCAGCACATCATAGAGAAGGTGGAAAGGATTGTTCAGAATTGTCCTAAACTTGGACAGCATCCTCCTTTCTTGACACTCCTGTCAGAGATTCCAGCTCCACACCCACAAAGTTACTGACCTTGCAGATCAGTTTATTGAGTCTGTTAGTGTCCACTACTCTGTCTGCTGCCCCAGAACCCCACAACATAAAGAATAGCACTGGCTACCACAGACTCGTAAAACATCCTGAGCATCATCAGGCAGGTATTGAAAGACCTGAGACATCTAAGAAAATAGACATGGCTCTGGCTCTTTTTATAGATGCTTCTGTGTGTTTGATTAATGATTGAAAGTAAAGCTGGGTAAATGCTAAAGTTAGACATTAGATGTAAAATGAAAGATGTGAGTAACCCTTCCATACAAGTAGAGTGATACTGTACAAGCCAGGCAGTGTCTGTGTGTGATTGATATTGGGTAGTAGCTGCTTGGTGGTTTGGCCAGTACTTTTTTCTCAGCTTTCAATGTGATCCACATTCTCCACATGCCCAGAGTAGATTTCTTGGCATTCTCTATATTGTGCCAGATGCCTGGAAGGGCAGGAGCACCGTGCTGCTGATGCAGGTTTCCACTTGATCCTCTGCTGGTATTTGTGTGTGTGTGTGTGTGTGTGAGAGAGAGAGAGAGAGAGAGAGAGAGAGGGTACCGCAAGTAAGTTATGGGAGAGAAAATGACTGAGGACATTTAAGAGCCTTGCTGCAAACAGACAGTTTTCTGCAAGGCACTACTGGTTCAGAACCTCTGAGACCTGACCATCACAGTGCAGCAATATCAGCTGTAATTTAGCATGTTGAATTAATGATAGTGGTGGTGGGTGAGAGAGAGCTTCCTGGTTCATTTGTGAGCCATGTGAATCAGTGATTCCATAAACAAAGACCACAGCCTCATGACACCAGTGCAAGCCAAAGCTAAACTCTGTGGGTGTATAATCTGATTTATCCAATTTTGTATTATTATCACTTTACAATATTTTTGCAATGTTTCTGTTTAATTGTCATTAAAATTTATGTTGTTGCCTACAGTATCCCATTCTAAATCAATAGGAGTTGGTCCCAACTGCTCGGCCATGGAAACCAATGCCATGAAGCTTCTGGCGCACAATTTTTGTGCAGATGCCAGAGGACGAACACTATGTCTCAATATTTTGCGTCGATCATTTGTAACTTTGCGTAGTCTCCCACTCCATGACTGAGTTGTTTTAGTTCCTAAATGTTTCCACTTTACAATAATACCACTTACAGTTAATAGTGGAATATCTAAGAGGGAAAACATTTTCATGAACTAACTTGTTGCAGTGGTGGTATCCTATTACAGTACCACAAAAACCACAGTAGTCAGCTCTTTAGAACAACCGATTCTTACTGTTTGCAAAGGCTGACTGCAAGGCTAGGTGCTTGATTTTATACACCTTTGACAATGTAACTAAATGAAGCACCTGAACTGAATGATTAAGAGGTGTGGACCAGTACTTTTGTCCACATTGTGTAGCTATAACAGGTGTAAATAATTGATTATAATTTTCTGCTATTTTTATTTATGTATTTTTGCACTAAATACCCTTAGTTTTGGCTTACAAAAGGCTGTTTTTCCCCACTAGTAATGCCTGTTATTTCAACAGCTGGACTTCACAGTTTACTTACCACTATTGTTAACAACTGCTTTTAAAGCCCCTGTCACACCTTGATGATTTAACCAGGGTATGCCCACATATGAAAAATTTGGCAAATACGCTGGTGTATGTCGAATAAGTTATTAGTAAATTTTGTTTAAGTTAAGAGCACACAAAAGCATGCTTGTATACATCGTAGTATGGCGGGGTCTCAGAAAAATTTTGAGCATGCACAAAATTTCTGATGTATGCCAGCATATGGCTCATACATTCTGCATACGCGGGCCATAAATGGTAGGCAAGTTATGCAATCGTTGACACAGGTTCACACATGTTACTTGTAAGTTACTCATAAGTTGAAATGGGGCGAGATAATGTCTAGCGTACCCAAAGCGTATTTCTAACTTATGAGTAACGTGCTTTGAACCTATGTGTAACTTATATCAAATGTATCTCCAACGCATATTGGCGTATGACCCTGTCACACCATGACGATTTAACAAGCTTACACCAACACGTCCAAATTCCTCTAAAACGCTGGCATACGCAGAACAGTGATGTTATATGGACATATACATAATGTATAGCTAACATATACAGAACGTAATGCCAACGAATGCTAGCGTTTGCCGGCATTCACAACTTGAAGCCCGCTTATACCAATTCCCTTAAATGCAACACATATGCAATTATACCATAGCTGTATGTTAGAAACACGTTCAGTAAGACTGGAACACGTAAAATCTATCTACAAACGTCAATGTGCATTGGAGGTAAGTTTGATATATGTAACACATATGTTAAAAACATGTTCCTCATAGGTTATTAATATGTTTTGGGTACACTAGATATGGTCCGCATATGCGGGACGTATGAGCCATACTCTGGCAAACGTCGGAGATTTTGTGCATGCTCAAAATTTTCCAGCTACCTCGCCGTACTACTACGTATACCGGCGTACTTCAGCATGCTTTTAACTTATACAAAACTTGCCTAGAACTTAATCAACGTGGGTCAGCGTATTTGCAGATTTTTTTCTATGTCGGCATACGCTTGTTAAATTGTCAAGGTGTGACAGGGGCATAAACGTATTTGACATGTTCCAGATGACGACAGCACTTACTGAACGTGCACAGCTACCTTATATTTGGCTGAGAGCCAACCTTATAGTTTTGTTTTGATTCTTGTCCTTTCATGCGTTTGAAGCTAACCTCAGTTGCATTGGTTTTCCCTCGGTGTTATTGATTAAAGCCTTTGTCAGCCCGCTTTGTTATGTACCTGCATTTGAGTCAATAAATTAATTAATTGTGAAATTATGACAGTCCTAGTAGTTTTTCTTTGGCACGTCAGTGATGTTGATACTACTAATAGGCTACGACAGGCTATGCATGCGTTGTGAATGGCAGCAACACAAAGCATTCTTTGGTATAAGTTATCTATAAGTTATCGAAACATCCTATACAAGTTACTGATACGTTGTGTATACATCCATAATTTAAGAAAAACATCATAGTTCTACATATGCCAGTGTTTTAGAGAAATGTTGATGCATCGGCATACGCTGGTTAAATCGTCAAGGTGTGACAGGGGTTTAACTGTGTTTGTACTTGTTGCTCTGCCTGTGTGTGACAGAGTTCTGAGTAGTAATTCTGCTTTATGTTGTTTTGAATGTGAGCCAAACAGCTCTCAGTCAGCAGTGACCGGTGGCTCCCTGTGGCCTGCATACTGCGGCCCCGACATGTAGACTGTTGGTCTCTCAGTGCTGCTTTATATATATTTAGTAATAACAACATTAACACGTGTGTGACACCAGCTGTACATAAACTTATCTCCAGTTCTGTTTTCTTTCTTTCTTTCCTTCTCAGTTATGTCCTCTCTCATTCAGCGGCAGCAACCAGCTGCTTTTGCTTTCGTCCTTTCTCTTTCCGTCTCTCTTTCTTTATTTGTTTTCATTTCAGTGTTATGAGCCTAGTGGTGGCTCCAGATTACATGTTTCCATTGCTCCCTTGGCAGGTTGTATTTAAAGCTGGACCAATATAGACCAGGCGGACCTGAATCAACTCAGCTGACTTGATCCACTCTCCTCATTCATGGTGCTGTGTTTACTGTTAAAAACAAACTCTAGAGTGAAACCTGGAGCAGTTCAGTGGTGTTTTAACCCCCAACTATCTGATGCAGATCTGCAACAGTGATGTTGCTTGTATGCAACAATAACATGCATAGTGGCAATATGACACAACAGATTAGAAGACAAGAGAGGGGGGAAAGTAATTACTGGACATAGAAATACCAAGTAACAAGTATGTGCTTGCTTCAAGTTCTTTAAGTCTTCTTAATAATCAATCACACGATCTACATAAATATTGATCACATTTTCAGCTTCAAATTCTTCTGTATGAATTAAAGGAGCAAAATTTGGATCTTGTTCATGATATTTAAATCACTTAGAGGTGGGTATTTCTACTGCCAGTGATCTTCAGTAGCCTTAGAAGATGAAGAGTAAAACATGATTTTCTGCTCTAGAACTTCTGGCCGCATGTGTCAGTCAAATGAAGAAAGAAGAAAAAAGAAAGAAAGATCTTGTAGTATGCTTTGATGGTTCACATAGTGTTTTATGATGACATGCAAAAATTGAAATATGCCCTGAAGTGGTCTGTGAGGCACTCTGGGGTGGTTTTTGTTACTTTTTTTTGCAAGAAGGATCTTTGATAGAGATTTTGGCTACACATCCGAGTTTCATTTTGTTATGGTTGGTAAATCATGGCAGTAAAGCCTCTCTCTATGTCTCCCTCTAACTGCTGGGAATTAGGTTGCCGTGACTCAATTTGCCACTGAAGTCCAAAAGGTTAAACACCATCAGAATTATGAGATTAAATCAGATGAAATTGAATTGGAGTTGTGCTTCCACACGCAGCTTCTACTTTCATTGTCTTCGCTTGTCTTGTTTTCTTGTGTGCTAATACTTCTCCCTCTTTCCTCTTTCCTGCACTTCTCTAGCTTGTGGCACAGACTGTTCATCATCTGTAGAAATGATTTACTGATGCCAAGTGGTAAATTTACTCACCCCTATTTGCACTTGTCCTGTGGTTTGCAGAGGAAGTGCACCCCCACAACTACACGCGCACACACACGCGCACAGACACACACAGATAAATGCACGCACACACACACACTTTCCAGAAAACACAAGTGGATAATTTATGGTGCTTTGTGTTCTGCTGAGAACCCCCTCGTGTGAAGCAAATGTCATGCCTGCTCTCTATTACGTTTTCCCTTTTTCTTTTTAAAGTCTTGAAGGTCTCATTTGATAGAACATTAGTGGTTGAACACACTCCAGAGACTGTTTTAAAAACCACCGCCTTTCCTCTCAGAGCCAGATCTTGGCAGCTGTGTTTCAGTTTGGCATTTCACAATATCTCGTGGGCCTCAAACTTTGCAAAACTTCCAGCAGTGAAGCAGTGTCCTTGGGATTACAGAGCGACATACTGAAATGTTGCTAAGTCCACATTGTGGGCTCTCTATAACCTCAAAAGGATGAAGCGAAAGTCAAACAAATCCTTTAGGTATAATCTAGCTTTGCATTAGTTTCTCCATTTGGTAAGTGATACATTGCTTTTTCAAAACCAGAGACAAAAATGCTGTAGTCACTATTCGAGATAAAATTGTATTTATTTTTTTAATTGCTAAAATGCATGTGTGATCCTGTTTGAAACAAGAGATGTGCCACTCCTCATAGTGACCTCATGAAACTGATTCAAATAAAAGTGAAAATGTTTTATACTTATATTTACAGCTCACTATAACCATATTCTTTGTCTCTATTAAAGTAACACTGCATGATTCACAGGTAAAAATAATTTTAAAAATGAGCCTTGAAGAACCCTCGTAGTTAAATTATGATATAAAACAAGTTGTTTTAGCTCCTTTCCCTTTAAGGCACCTTCTCCTCTAATTGGCTGTCAGTTGTAAATAGAAGATTTGAACTGTGTTCACAGCCTGAGCTGTGCACCTGAAATGATCATAAAAATGTGTCTGCTCTAAATGCTCGGTTCCAGACTGAAGCCTAAGCTTTTTGAAACTTTGCTCATGTTTAAAAAAAACATTCATCATTGAATCAGAATGCTTTATCATTCCTAGGAGGGAAATTGCATTGTAGAAGTGTGTACAACATAGCAAATCCCTTTAAGTAGTTACCTTGTAAATTTCAATGTTTAATGCCCCTTCTGATCTCTGTTGTCTTATGTGGAAATGACTGCAGTGAGTTCCATACTGTGTAGTATTGCACTCTGAGGTGGATATTACATTTTTCAGCATACATTCATGTGGAAAAGAGAATTTTTCAGAGGACTCTATGCAGTCCTGCAAAGAATTAAGTACAGCCTTACTGCTTTTATAGGAATTAAGAGTGTAAGTAGCAGTCAGGTGCTGCTAATCAAATGCATTTGATTATTAGCCAGTGTGACCACCTCTATAAAAGCAGAAGTTTTGTCATTTGCTAATCTGGAGTATTAAGGTGTGTGTTAACACAATGCCACGAGTAGACATCCTAGCAAATTCACTTCAAAGTCAGACCTTGAAATGCTCAGAGAAATTTCAAAAAACCCAAGAGCTACATCTCAGCTTCTATAGGCCTTACTTAGCATGTTAAATGTTAAAGTTCATGACAGGAAAATTGGGAAAGCTTTCGTCTCAAAAGAACATGACAGCATAACTTAGGTTTACAAAGTTACATCTTGACCAACAGAATGTTGTTTTCTACTGATAAGACGTAAGTAGAGATGTTTGGCCATAATGCACAGCACCACATTTAGAGAAAACCAAATGCTATATATATCGACATAAACACAGCATACCAACTGTCAAGCACAGTGGTGGAGGGGTGATGTTTTAGGCTTGTTTTGCAGCCACGGGATCTGGTCACTTTGCAGTTATCAAGTCAACCACGAACACCTCTGTGTAGCAAAGTATACTAGAGTCAAATGTGAGCCCAGCTGTCCCACAGCTAAATTTTGACCGAAATTGGGTCATGCAACACGACAATGATCCCAAGAACACCGTTATAGAGTTCTACAATGGCTGGAAAACAAAAGGATCACAGCGTTGCAGTGGCCCAGTCAAAGTCCAGAAAAGCTGTGGCGGGACCTTGAGAGATTTCCGCCTGAATGAATGAACCTCAATTAACTGAAGCAACATTGTAAAGAAAAGTGGGCCAAAATTCCATACAAAAGTCATACAGAAAACAAATTATTTATTGCTGCTAAAGGTGGTTCTGTGAGCTATTGAATCATGGGATGTACTTGGTTTTTACATGACTGTATAGATTCCTGTGAAAATGTTTTTTTTTACATGACTGTATGTCCTAAAATGAGATAGCTGTGTAGGTGTCAGGAGAGAAAACGCTGAATTGATAAACATGTCCCTATGCACAGGTCTTCACCGTATACTATATTTTGTCAGTATACAGTATATAAAAAATATCTGACACAGTTTGTGGTCATTTCCATGCAATAATAAACCTCCTTGTTAGATTGCAATCAGTGCATTTCCTCTTCCCAACATTTATCCTGTTTGAGTGTACAATCCAAGAAAGTGCAGCAAGTTTATACAGTGCAGAGAGCTGTTGCTGCTATTGCTGTTAGGGACACATTTTACTGATGCAGACTCAGAGGTTAGATGAGGGGGAATCAATAGCATTGGAAATGCTTGCAGGGCAGGCAGTCGTATACTTTGTAACACTGTCACGTTGGTGGGTTGAAGGAACAGCATTGTGCTGATATAACTGCAGAGACTGTGGTCTGAAATTACAGGCCTCACCTGGCCTGTGTATGTGTGTTCCAGCTTTGTATGAGTTTATTCAGACTGCAGTTACTCTTTTGTTTATTTAGCCTCTCGAGATAAATGCAGTTTACTGCCAGCAACCCTAAAATTGCAGGTCAGTGTGTTCTTTCAGTTTGACTGTGATGCAGGGTTTTGAATGAGAAGTTAATCCCAACCTGTGACAGGAAATTATCCCAAAATACAGTGGTTATGGTTAATAGAATATAATAAACCTTACCTGACATTTAATATTCAGCTTCTAAAGTTTGGGCTGTTTTCAAGCCATGGTGTCCTATGTGAAGCTAAAAAATAACCTGTTTCTTACTGCACTCAATTAAACTCTGTTGCAGTTAGTCATACCAAACCATGATGTGTGGATGTCTGTGAGGTGATGCTGAAACTGTTAGGAGCAACATAGAGTTATTTGAGGCCACAAGCACAGACATGCAAGATTGGCTTTGCTCCAGCACAGTCGTAAAAAGTCCTGTCTGTCTTTCCCACAGGATCATATCAACAGTTTAACTGTAATTCAACTGTTTCTGCTAAAACTTGTGTTCCAGATACAGGTGACACTTAAAGGAAACCTCTAGGATGTGGCTCAGGTGATCTAAAATGTTTATGTAAAATGTCCACTGACAGTCAGTGAAAATGTACCATTTCATTAATTTACTGATTTGTTCATTTATTTATTTATTTTAAATTGACATGCCTGGGCATTTTATTATGTACATTACATTATGCTGTATTTGTTAAGTCTACACACAAAAGTCAGAGTACTCAAACCACACTCCAAATCATGCATTGGTTCAGATTTGTTAGAAATTAAGGATTGGTAATCTGTTTGCAGATGTTCTATATATAAAGCCAAATACAAATACAGTGTAAAGTATGCTGCATTTTGCAACTATGCTGCACTTAACATGTTCTCTACTGAGAACCACTCAATTAAAGTAAAAGAGACTGTATTATATCCATCTAAAACACTTTTTTTGTCTGTTATTGCAGATAGACTATATCTTTTTTCTGAAATTCTCCTTGCTGTCTCGCCACACTCTGGCTTTTACCCTCCCATGGAAGAGCTGGCGAAGCTCCAGCCCGCACATCAACTTTATATTCTCGAGAGCAGTGCAGTTCCATTTTGAAAGATTAGCTTTTGGCATTTTGGAGTAGTCATGGAAACACCTCCTCATTTCTCTGATTGGATCACATTTTTTTCCTTGAGGTGGGGAGACCTGCTAAGCCTGGTTTTCTGTTGGTGATTTCTTTTCACTCCTGAGATGAATTTTTATGTAGCAACATAATCTAATTTTTTTTAGGCTCACCTGACTCCCTCTCTTTGGGTCAAAGTGTCAGTTGTAGTTCAAGGATGAGCAGTTACACCACAGCAGCTAAAAAAGAGGCTTGAAATCTGAAGTAGTTTCTGTTGCTGCAGATGTGTTTTTTTTTTTTTTGCTGAAATATTAATGATACGATCTACTTTTGGTCCCTGGATTATTCTGTTTAGATGATGGGAATCAAATCCCTGCTGTCATAATCTTCTTGGGAATGCACAAACATAAATTGTAGAGCAGATGCCTGTGTGTGTGTGTGTGTGTGTGTGTGTGTGTGTGTGTGTGTTTTGTAATAGGCTTTTACTTCAGAGTGCTACAACTTCAGTATAGCAAAAGTTTTCTTTCTGAAACTCTGCATTGGACAGATAGGCCTGCTTGTGTTATAGAGTCCGATCAGTAATAATCAATATGTTTCCATTAAAATACAGTAT